>PVKA01016303.1:0-48213 GCA_004027165.1 Ctenomys sociabilis | reverse complement strand
ATGGGCAGAGTATGAAGGCAAGATTTGAAGACAAGCCTGCTCCTGCTGTAAGACCACTGACAAGGGGCCAGGCAGATAGCTCAGTTGAATGAGCACGTGCCTGGCAAGCACATGGGCCTGAGTTCAATCTCCAGCTTCACACACACACACACACACACACACACACACACACACACACACACACTACTGACAGTGGCCTCTGGGTCACGAATATGGTAACCACACTTTCCCACAGCACCAGGCCATTCTATGGTGCAAGGGAGGCCCTGCTGTGTAAGGGCCCCTAATGACTACGGTTACCAAGCAGGCAATTGGTGGCCAGGTGGCACTTTGGCAGGCCAGGTGTGTTCACCCTGGAAACAGTGCTCTAGGCATTGATTTACACAGTAAATTGTCTGATTAGAGGAAGGAGAAAAAGCAGATTTGGCTGGGGGCTGGAGAGGCGATCATGAAGACAAGTCCTGAGCTAAGCCTGGACATTGGCAGGAGGGCCCAATGGAGCATTGCTTTCTGGGGACTCCATTAGCTTGAAGTCCCTCCTTACTCCAGTCTCCTAAGGTTCTGTTCCTATCCCTTGGCACCTTTAAATATCATTTCCTTCACTGCCCACCTAAGAAGTGACCAAACTCCACTCCTGCCTGCTGTCCTTGGGGTGGGAACGTGTGTGGATGGCAATTTCAGGGAAGCAGCGCTGCAAACCTTCTCCAGGGCTTCAGTGTCTCTGGTTCCAAGTAAGAGGAGAAGCCCCGAAGAACTGGGGCTTTGGCCCAAATGCTATGTAGTTCCTGTTGGGTCTCAGAGAGAGCACCCGGGGCTTACATGCATACAGGTGAGACAGTAGGGCAGAAAAGAGGGGCAGGGCAAAGCTCAAAGATGGCTGGGTCCCTGCCTCGTGGCTTCCATGGGTAGGAGCATTCTTGCACAGTGTGTGGTGTGCAGGGTGAGGTGCTCTCTGACCCTGCCTTCCCAGCACATCACTTAGTTCTCTGAGCAAATGTAAGGCCTGAGGCCACCATGGGATTCTTAAGCATTTCCTGTGTTCCCAGTGACCTTCCTTCCCCAGCCAGAAGCCCACCCTGCCAAGTATGTACCCTCCCACTCTCTTCTGACCCTAAACTCCCTTGCCTCCCCCCACCCTCAGCCTTCTAGTCTGGGCTCGCCTGTCTCAGAAGCTTGGCAGCCCACAAGGGGTAGGCGGAGGCACAAAGGAATGGGTGTTCTTCTCCCCAGCCAGCCCCCTCCCCTGGGCTCCAGGAGCTGAGGGTTTCCTTGTCTCATCTCTGGAGCAAGGCACCAAGCCCAGCCCTGCCTGGCCCCACTCTGGACATTCTTGGGAGTGCGTTTCCTTGGAAACTGGTGGCTCAGAGGTGCACATGCTATCTCTGTGTGTCTGCAAAACTGGACTGTGTTTATATTTCTCCAAATATGTTTGGGATGTAGGGCTTGTGTATCTCTGTGTTTGTGTCTGACCTTGTGTTTATGGATCAGCATGTTCAAGTAGTTGGTAGGGGTGAACCTGGGACAGAGGGAACCAGAATGCCTATGTGTTTTCCCATGTGTACACAAGAACTCGCTGGCCCCAGTCCATGTGTGTAAGGAAACCATGTCAAAGGTATAGTGGCATATACCTAAAACCCAGTGCTCTTGGAGGCTGAGGCAGAAGGATCACAAGTTTGAACTGAGCCTGAACAACCCAAGGACTTAGCAAGACTCTGTCTCAAAGTTAAAAAATACAAAAGGGTCTGGGATATAATTCAATGCAAAAGCTTTGAGTTCAATTCCTAGTGTTAAACAAACAAACATTATTTTTTCTGTCTTGTACCCCTCATTGAGCTGTTTAGATGAGACCTTCCTCTTTGAAAAATAGAGGATTATCTTGGGAATAACAAGAAGGCCAGGCTGTGGAAGCATCATTCTGGGCATGGTGCCCAGCCATAGGCAATGTGGAGAGACACAGTTATGACAAGCAGAGATGGTGGTGACAGGCTCTTCCAGCAGAGTGCACTTGGGCTGAGGGAGGGAGGAGGCTGGCGGCAAGCAGATGCCAACCTTTAGCCTGGAGCTACAAACATGGGAACATGAAGTGGGGGAGCTGGGGTCCTTGGTTCCTCCCTGGACCCAGGGACTTGGCATGGCCAGCGCAGCCCTCTTCTCAGAGCAAAGGGTGGGGCTGGGAATGGACCAAGGAAACAAGGCTGCCCCACCCTTGGACCTCAGTCGAGACCACAAGAAAGACTGGGGAGGGGGCCAAGTGGGGGAGGGCCCAGAAAGCCACACAGCTCAGGGACCTGGGATGTCTAGACAGTCTCTACCCGCTCCTGCCATGTGCTGCCAGTCCTCGCCTCTTAAGTGTCCTTTACTTCCTAAGCTCCTCAGTGATGTGGAGACCAGGGGACTGTAGGAGGACAGAGCAGGAGGGTAGCTGGGGAGCCGTGGTTTCTAGGCTATCCAGATGGCCCTCTTTGGGATCTGGGACACTGGGCCTCTCTTTTCCCAGCAGTTATCAGGTACACCTGTAACTGGAAGGAAAGCCTTTAAGCTTGCTCTGTATGGTAATAAGACTGATAAAGGTCTCTGTGTAGTTCAGTGGCACAGCACTTGCCTGGGTCCTGAGTTCAAGTCTTAGTACTCTAAAAAAATAAGACTGATAAAGAGCTGGAATGCTAAAGCTCAGCTTCCCACTCCCCTGGGTCTGCCTCCTGCTACATGGTGTGGGCTGCCTGGGATTGTCCAGCTGGCCATCACAGTTTCCAGACCGATGAATCACTCTTCCTGGGGTGTTTTTTTTTTCTTTTTAAAGGCTCCCCTCATTTCGCATTTGACCCTATATGGGTCTTCCTTTTTTTTTTTGGAATGGAATGAGCTTTGTGGGCATAGTGAGTAATGTGTGTGTGTGTGTGTGTGTGTGTGTGTGTGTGTGTGTAGTATGTGTGTGTAGTATGGCAGTGTGAGTGGGTGGTAGTGTACTATTCAGCAAGGCCAGAATTTTTTTTTTCCTTATTTCTCTATGGAAGCTTTTTATTTGTGTCTTCAACGGCCAAGGGAGAGGATAGCTGTGCTTGAGCAAGTGACAGCAAGGAGGGTTGGGCTGGGGGATGTGTGTGCATAAGAGACAGTGTGTAATGAGACAATTCCTTTTCCCACATAGAGAGGGCACCTTACTACCCTTGTACCCCAGAGGACATTGGGTGAGACCTATACTAGAAGCACCTATGCTAGAAGCACCTCCTGGCTCTTAGCCCCTGGCCTCTTTTTTTTTTTTTAAAGACAGGGTTAGAAACTCACTCACTTTGTAGTCCAGGCTGGCTATGAACTCGAGGCAGTCCTCCTGTCTCAGCCTCTCCAGCGCTGGGCTCACGGGCGTGCGCCCCACTCTCTGAGCTCACTCTCTGGGCTCGGGATTTGCGTCTTACCTCTTTGGCCACTGGCACCTCCCTCGAACCTCTCTCCTCCCTGCCCCACTTTTCCTGCGGCTCCTGGCGCGGCATCCTCCAGCCCGCCCCGCCCTCTACATCCAGCTCCACATTCGTCTCCTCCATCACTTCCTCTTCCCCTCCTCCTCGCCTTTGTCCCTCCCTCCTGGCTCCCTTCCCCCGCCGCTGGTGGCCGGCCCGCCCCTCCCCGGGCACTGGCGGCTGCTGGCTGCTTGGCTGCTCGCTCCGGCCGAAGCCGGCGGCGCGGGAGGTCGGCCCGCCCCCTCAAAGGCCCGGGGCGGGCCTCGGATCTGCGAGGCCCGCGCTGGTGGGTGCAAGCTCTCCCGAGGTCCGGGGTCGGCGGTGAGTCCTCAGCGCGACCTGGAAAGGATGGGCGCGAGGGAGGGGGATGGGGGTCCTTTTTCCCTTTCTGGGGTCCCTTTCAGGCGGTGAGACTCCAGGGTGGACGCGCCCTGCATGTTCCCAAGTGGGAGTCTGGGCTTGGGGACCCTGCTCCGCGGGGGCGCGGACCGCCTGCCCTCAGGCTCCTGAAGCCTTGCACCCCGGAGGGTCTCGGTTGGGATGAGGGGAGCCTGAGTTATAGCCAGGAGTGGCCTGTGACTGGTAGGCAGTGACCCTTCCTCGCGTCCTGCCCAGCCTCCCTTTGGCCAGTCCATTCTGTCCGTGTGGCCAGCAGGCAGGCACTGCCTTCTGCGAAGGTGTGAGCGCGTCTGTGTGTGTGAGTTCGTGCGCGTGTGAGTCTGTGTGTGGCATTTCCCCTTCACGGCGCGCAGAGGTGGGATCCGCCCTCTCTGCCCAGCGTTTTCTCTCCACCCACCTGCGCGCGAGGTTGGACCCTGAGCCCCTCTGGGCATGGGGGCAGGGAGCAGGATTTTGGCCGGAGGGGTCCTGGGTTGCGGTTCTGGAGAGGGTTGGCCCTTGAGGGTGTGAAGTAGGAAGGGGCAGAGGGGGGGCGTCCTCTCAGGAATATGCTTGCCAGGAGCGTGGGGTGTTAGAGCCCGGAGTTGTGGCTATGCCTGGGGCCCCTGAATTCAAATAGAAAGTTAATTTGGGCAGGAGCTGGGCTGCTCTCAGTCCTGCTGCCCTCCAGCCCGCTCTATTAATACAGCTACTGCTCCGCTGCCTGGCATCGCTATTTATAGCTGACCGGCAGCTTGGCCACACCCCCTGCTTGGGAGAGAGGTGGGGGCAGGGACCCCATGCTATAGTGGTCAGATTGGAGGGTTCTAGAGGCCCGCAGCCTCCGTGGCCGGGTCTGGCCCCATTGGTCTGGTCTGCATTCCACCAGACCCTCACCTCTTTTCTAGCCCCCAGCTCCACCCTGTCCCCTCTCAACATGGGTTGAATGGGTCTGTCTAGACCTTGCAAACTCATCATTAATTAGCTTGTTAAATGGCTGAAAGGAAGGAGAGGGGTCTGGCAGTGCTCTTGAAACAGCTGTGGTTGTAATTAGGTGGATGGTGTGGTTGATTATTATTTATTCCAGTTATGATTACTCTGGGAGCAGCTCCTCTGATTGGTGGGGTGGCAGAGACACCCCCCCCCCGCAATCACCCATCAGTCTAGAATTGTTGGTGCTGCCTGGGCGGGCCTGTGGGTGTGCCTGAGAAGTGGATGGTTTTGTCTATTATGGCCTCCTCAGCCCAGTGGCAATGCCCAGTGGGCCCTAAGAGCCAACTACTGAGCTTCTCAGTAGGGGGCCTGCTGAAGTACCCCTGAGGCCTGGGATGCCCCATGCCCTTGCCGCCTGCCTGACCTAATCTGTCTCAGCGTCCAGGAATGTAGACTTCCCTGCCAGTCTTAGCTCAGAATGGCATGAAGCTTGGGGTGCCAAGTGGCACTGGATTGGGAAGACAGGAGGCTGGGACCAGTGGTGTGAATAGGTGGTGGAGAGCACCAGGGCATTGGCCTCTCCTAGCTTAGCAGGCTCCCTCCAGCACCTGGCGTGGCCAGGAGGTGGAATTCTGCCAGCCAGGGTTAGGAGCCTGTGGGCACACCTGCTGCTGCGCACACTCCTGAGCCACTGGCTATGTTTTCTGGCTCCCATGCACCCTCCCCCTCCATGTACTCACTCTCGGGGCAGGACTGGGCTTGTGACTCTTTCCTGGGAATGTGCTTCGCTGAAGCTAAGCCCAGTGGCCTCTGATTGGGTAGATTGCAGGGGAGACCAGGGAGCACACTGAGGGTGCTTTGCCAGTAGGCAAGAAAGAGGATGGTGGCTGCTCCCAATACTCTCAGAGAGTGTGGTAGCAATTTTTTTTTTTTTTAGGAACCGGGGATTGAACTCAGGCCCTTGTGCTTGCTATGGGAAGCACTTATTTCACTGAACCATTTCCCTGGCCCCATGGTAGCATTCTTAAATGCCATGCAATGAGAAGGAATTGGTCTGGGTGTGGTGGTGCAATCCTGTAATCCCAGCAGTGGGGAGGCTGAGGCAGGATTGCTGTGAGTTTGAGCCGAGACTGTTACAGAGTGAGTTCAAGACCAGCCTGAACTACATAGTGAGACTGTCTCAACAAAACAAAACAAAATGAAACAAAAATAAAATTCTGGGCCCCTGCAGGGCATCTCATGAACCTGTGTTTTTGCCTTATTTCCTATTTTAGAGTTTTTTTTACTGTTTTATTTTAGTGCTGGTGATTGAATCTGGGGTATTTAACCAGGGTCTCACTATATTGTTCAGGTTGGCTTGGAACTCCAGTGATCCTCCTGCCTCAGCTTCCTTGAGTACCTGGGCTTTAGGGTGTACCCCACCACATTTGGCTTCCCAGAGATTTTTGTGTGACCTCCAGAAGCTACTGCCTCTCAAACTAACTCTTCTGCCCGAGGGGCAAGTGGCTGGATCCTGGATACTGATTAGGTGTGGGGGATATAAGTGTCTGTGTTCTGCCTTGATGGAGTGCTTTAACACACATAGTAACTCTGCACAGTGAGTGGTGATGTCCCAACCAGACTTAGGTAAAGTGACTTCACTTGAAGATCACATAGCTACTCGGAAGTGTAGCGGAGAATGCAGATATTGGCATTTGCCTGCCAATGTCTCTCCTCCCTACCCTGGCTTTGGAGAGGGGGTGAGGAGGTGATGGGGCAGTGGTGGTGATGGTGGTGGCAGTGGTGGTGATGGCAGCAGTGGCGGCAGCAGTGGCAGCCTTTACCAGAGATGGGCAAGGTAGGTGACTCTTCTGTGCTGTGGGTTGGGGCTGCTTCAGCCTTGGCTGCCCCTTGCAAGTGTTTGCTTTCTCTACAGGCTGCATGTTGTGCCTGGGTCAGTCCACCTTTCTCCGCTTTAACCACCCAGCTGAAGCCAAGTGGATGAAAAGCATGATTCCAGCAGGGAGCCGGGCTGCTGGGCCCCCCTATGGGCCTGGCTCAGGTAGGTACCCAGCAGAAGCAGGGAGCTGGCTGGGTGATACTCATTGGATAGTTCTCCCTGCCCATTCTTGGAGTATTAGGGCAGGACAAGACCCATGGTCTGGGCTTACTTCCATCTGCTTTGGGCTGGTGGGCCAAATACTAGGCCATGGGGCCATTGAGATACAAGGCAGAGCTGCTTGGCTGAAATTAGAGACTCATGCTTCGAGGGATAGAAGGTTCTGCAAGCCTAAACCCTATGCACTGAAAGATTTCGCTTGGCCCTCTTGTGTTGACTCCCTTGAGCCTTACTCTGAAGGATGGCCTGAACCTTCTGTTGAATTACAGTCAACTCTGATGGGTGCCACCTGCTGGTGATCCTGTCCTTGGGCCCTGCCCAGCCCTCAGACCATGCCATGCCTTCTGATGACTCAGAGGAGCAGCTGCAGCTTATGTGTGAATTATTGATCCCTAGAGGAGAAATGGTGATTGTTCTAGCAACCAACACAGAACAGCCCTTCCTCTCCAGCCAGCTGCCTAGGGTGTGGGGCGCAGACCAGGAGGCTATCACCCTGGACTGAGCCTAGCATTTGGATGGCTATGGGGTGCAAGGTGCTGGTACAGGTGGACACCTGCTAGCACACCTGGTAAGTGATTCTTGGTGGCCTAAATGTGTAGTCTGGGGTCTGAAGAAGAGTAAGTGGTCCCTGGAACCACCAGTATTCCTAATGGTTCATCTGTGGCCTGCTGGTCCTCATAACTTTGGACCGAATCAGTCTTCCAAAGGTTCTCCAGTCTTCTCCAACCTCAGTATCTTTCAGTCCACTAGAGGCTGGGAAGCCTGAGTTGTCAGTCCACTCCCTAGTTAATTTTACCCTGTCCCCACCCCAGCCTTGTCATGCCACTCCCTTAGCTGTTTGGGGCAGTGGTTCCAAGGATTCCAAACTCCTGGTTGGTTGAGAAGGGCTGGGGCCCAGCAAAGGCAGGCTCTTGCTGGCGTGGCTTAGAGCGATAATTGGAAGCATTGAGCTGCACCTCAGGGCTGGCCAGCTCGCTTCCAGGAACCAGCCATTAACACCAGATCCCTCCCCTGCCTCTGACTGGACACAGTTGTACCGTGTACACCAGTTGCCCAGCCATGCAGGCTTTGTTATTTTCCCTGGGCCTCTGGCTGCTGAGTTGGAGGCCCTGATGTCCTATTGAAGTAGGAGGCTCTGGAAGGTCTGGCCAGTTCCACAGTAGCTTCCTATCCCCTTTGCAGAATGCCCACCTGCTCTTCCTGGAAGAGAGGTACATGAAGTTGGGAAACAAGGAGCCTAGAAGCTCTGCCGTTGTTGCTAACTTTATCCTAAGTCATTTACAAGAGGGCCCTGCCCTTCATCATCTTTTATGGGAGGAAACTGAGGACAAGTGACTTGACCACAGTTACAGAGCAGCCTAGTGACAATGATCTCCTAGCTGTTCCAGGGCCTTTGCAGCCCCACTGTGCCAGGAAGAGGTGTGCTGCCCTGGACAGCATTGTGCATATGTGACTCCCTCAAATCGAAGACCAGGGTCTGAAGCCTCTCTTGCTTTCCCTTCAGCCGAATCAGAAAGTCTGGTGAATGGGAACCATACCCCACAGCCTGCAACACGGGGACCCTCAGCCTGTGCCAGCCACAGCTCCCTGGTGAGCTCAATTGAAAAGGACTTGCAAGAAATCATGGATTCACTGGTGCTAGAGGAGCCGGTAGCTGCTGGCAAGAAGCCTGCTGCAACCTCCCCGTTGTCACCGATGGCTAATGGTGGACGATACCTGCTCTCCCCGCCAACCAGCCCTGGTGCTATGTCTGTGGGTTCCAGCTATGAGAACACCTCTCCAGCCTTCTCTCCACTGTCCTCACCAGCCAGCAGTGGCAGCTGTGCCAGCCACTCACCAAGTGGGCAGGAGCCAGGACCTTCTGTGCCCCCCTTGGTGCCTGCTCGTTCTTCCAGCTACCACCTAGCCCTGCAGCCCCCACAGTCCCGTCCTAGTGGTGCCCGCTCCCTGGACAGCCCCCAGCTGGGCAGGAAAGGGGGTCATGAGAGGCCTCCCAGCCCTGGTCTCCGGGGCCTGCTGACTGACAGCCCTTCAGCCACCGTCTTGGCAGAAGCTCGCAGGGCCACTGAGAGCCCCCGGCTAGGTGGGCAGCTGCCCATGGTGGCTATTAGCCTGAGTGAATACGCAGCTTCCGGTGCCCGCAGCCAACCCACCAGCATTCCTGGCAGCCCCAAGTTCCAGCCTCCAGTCCCTGCTCCCCGCAACAAAATTAGCACACTCCAGGACCGCCCTCCAAGCCCTTTCCATGAGCCTCCGGGCACTGAGCGGGTATTGACAACCAGCCCTTCACGCCAGCTGGTAGGCCGAACATTTTCAGATGGCTCTTCCACCCGAACCCTGCAGCCTCCTGAGAGCCCCCGCCTGGGCCGGCGTGGCCTGGACAGCATGCGAGAACTCCCTCCTTTGAGCCCATCCTTGTCACGACGTGCTCTCTCCCCGCTGCCTGCCCGGACCACCCCAGATCCTAAGCTAAGCAGGGAAGTGGCAGAGAGCCCGAGGCCCCGACGCTGGGCTGCCCATGGGACTTCTCCAGAGGATTTCTCCCTGACTCTGGGGTCGCGGGGTCGTAGGACACGGAGTCCCTCACCCACACTTGGGGAGTCTCTGGCACCCCGAAAGGGCAGCTTCAGTGGCAGGCTGAGCCCAGCCTACAGTCTGGGCTCTCTTACTGGGGCTTCACCTCGCCAGAGCCCCCGGGCCCAGAGGAAGCTCTCCAGTGGGGATTTACGGGTCCCTGTCATGCGGGATCGGAAAAATAGCATCACAGAGATCAGTGACAATGAGGATGACCTCCTGGAGTACCATCGGCGGCAGCGCCAAGAGCGGCTCCGGGAGCAGGAGATGGAGAGGCTGGTGAGCACATGCCAGGGAGGCTGTTGCTGTCCAAGTGGGGTCTGTGCCAGGGCTGGGCAGGCCAGCTGGCAGAGCAAGAGGGTCTGTTGGCCAGGGCCTGGGCCCCTCAAGCATCTCCATGTTAAGGATGTACCTGAATGGCCAGGATCTCACGGTCCTGGTCCCCTGAAGGACTGTCTCACACCTCTCATGCTTTATTCTATTATAATTTTGAGACACGGTCTCGCTGTGTAGTTTAAACTGGCTTTTGTACTGGGGATCAAACTTAGGACCTTGTTCTTGCCAAGCAGGCACTTATGTGGCTGTGCTGTCTCCCCAGTCCTTTCAGATGGGCTTTGAACTCACTAGGTAGCCTAGGCTGACCTTAAACTCCTAGTGATCCTCCTGCCTCAGCCTTCTAGGTGCTGGGGTTATAGGTATGCAGCACCACACCTGGCTTATGTTTTTTTTTTGTTTGTTTGTTTTGTTTTGTACTGGGAATTGAACTCAGGACTTTATGCTTGCCAGGCAGGTTCTTGTGCTGCTGAGTTACATCTTTTTTTTTTTTTAATTTTTGTTTTATTGAAGTACAAATATCAATGACACAGTTTTAAGATACCTTGACAAGATGGATTTGATAAATTAATACATTGCAAACTGTTTTCATAATGTTTTGGTATCATAGAAGGTGCATACATGATATTATACTTACAGACATTATTATAGCATATGTCTCTTGAGTTACATCTTTGGCCCTATAGCTTTATTTTAAAGTCTTGCTATTTTTTTTTTTTAATTGTCTTTTTCTGGCTTTTGTTTTATGGTTCTGGGGATAGGACCCAGGGCTTTTCAAACTGACTGCATCCCCAGCCCCCCGCCTTTTTTTTATTTGTTTTTGGTGGAACAGGGAATTGAGCTCAGGCCCTTGCACTTGCCAGGAAAGCACTTATTCCACTGAACCATCTCCCAGACCTTAATTGTCTTTTTGAGAGAGGGTTTCACTATGCAGTTCAGGCTGGCCTTGAACTCACATGGTAGCTCAGGCTGGCCTCAAACTCAGCACTCCTCCTGCCTTAGCTTTCCCATTGCTGGGATTACAGGCATGTACTACCATAGCTGGCTAATCTTGCTAATTTTGCATGTATTGTACGACACAGCATTTTGATTATATGTATATATGAGTTTCATGTTATTTACCCAAGCACAGTGAAGTAAGTTCTAGGAAAATATTTCAAGTTCAGGTGTTGGTTGCAAAGATGAAAGACTGAGGCCCAGGGGTGGAATTAGATTTGTCTGAGTCCAGAAAATTCAGGCAGAGCTGGAATTGGAATTCAAGACTCCAATCTTTCAGTTTCTGCCCAAGGCTTGTTATTTGCAAAGGCTCCTGGTCCTTGTTTCTTGGTGTCTAGTCATCTACAGTGGGTGGGAACTGTCCACCTTAGTCTAGGCAGGGAAGAGGGAAGGAACAGAGTGGACAGCCCCTGTGTGGCATGTGTAATTGTGAGTGGAACATGTCTGTGTGCATGCGTGTGGATGCGTGCAGGAGCTAGGTGTGTCTCAGCAGAGTCCTGGAGATGCCCTTCGCTAGGCAGAGGCTGGGATTCTCCAGTTAGTGTGGGGTCTCAAGGGGTTCTGGTTGGTGTGTCCACATGAGCCATGCACAGAAGGAAAGATTCTGCTGTCTCCTGTGAGAGCAGAAACAGGGTTCTGGGGTCCAGCATGCTGGGATTGGTTTGAGGAGGCAGCAGCAGTGGCATGCCTTGGAGACCTTTTGGGAGAGGCTGGCTGGTTTGGGTGAGGGTGTGGGACTGTGAGCTCATGCTGGCTGGGAGGCAGGTTCCTGCTCCTTTCTTTCCTCAGTCTTCTCATCACTGTTTTGCCTCGGCCTCCTCCAGAATTCTTGGTTGCCCTGGAGTCTCATCCATGAGAACTGCGCCAGGCCCAGGGGTCCCCAGCACTTCTGTTCAGGCTCCCTGCCCCCATACCCATGCAGGCACACACCCACCGCCAGTCCCAACCTGCCCCGCCTGCCACTTTAAGTCTTGGAGGCTGCCCGCTCTGCCCCGCCCACATGAACCAGGCTGCTTATCTGGGTCCTACGGCAGGGGCGGGGCCCTGGCCCAGCCTCTTGGGTGCTGAGGCTTAGTTCCTGGAGTTTTTGCTATGGAACTGGGTGAGCAGCAGGAGGGAAGCAAGGTAAGTGTTGGGATTGGGGAGTTGTAGCCATGCGATAGGTGGTGAGAGACCCTCGAGGTTGAGGGACCCCTGAGAGGTGGTACACGTTAAGGCTGGGACTCAGGGCTGGGGTGTTATGAACGGGAGAGTGGCATGCAAACCAGGAACAGGTCTGTGCCTGTGGTCTTTGCTCCTAGGCCCCTGTGAGGCGTCCGTTTCTCTGTGTGTGTGTGTGTGTGTGTGTGTGTGTGTGTGTGTATTCAGTGCCAGGGCCCTGGAGCACATACTCACAGCTGGGCCTGGGCCTTTGAAGACTGGCAGGAGCCCTCCCTGCTGGGAAGGAGCTGAGGACTGCCTGTGGGAGACTGGAGCTGAGCAGAGCCTAGGAGACCTGTGACCCACACCTGTTCTGGTCCGCATTGTCTGGGCCCTGTGGGTTCATGGGTCTGCTTCCCAGCCCTGTCTGACGCCGTAGGTGCCCACTCGGCTGCATGTAGACTGTGTTTATCTGTGAGTGCATTTGTGCATGTCAGGGCTGGTATGTGTGTGTGTGTGTGTGTGTGTGTGTGTGTGTGTGCCTGCCTGTTACTGTGGGGCCAGTGCACATGTTGTGTCCACATGGACCTGTGTCACCCCGTGTACCCGTGTGCCCTTATACTAGCAGATCTGCATGTCCCTGTCAGTATGAGCTCCTGAGCTGATCTCTGTCTCTTTATGCTCTTCATTCTGCCTACCTCTCTGTGCCATCTGTGTTTGGGTGTGTCTTTGTGTGTCCACAAGGAAGCCCCATTCTGGGACAGAATGAGAAGGGAAAGGAAACAGGAAGGTAGGAGGGACAGGCCAGCTGCACAGGTGGCCACAGCCCAGTTCCTCCACCACTTCTGGAGCGCCCTCCTTTCCTTTATCTCCCACAGATCTTGGGATCAGGAGTCTCCTGGCTTGATTCAGAACTCCAAACCCCTGGTGTCCCAGAGCTAGCCTGGCTCTAGCTGCCCTAGGACTGGGCTTTCTCCACTCATGCCTTGCTCTGGCCACCCTCCCCAGGAACGCCAGCGTCTGGAAACCATCCTGAACCTGTGCGCTGAGTACAGCCGAGCTGATGGGGGCCCTGAGGCTGGGGAGCTGCCGAGCATCGGAGAAGCCACTGCTGCGTTGGCCCTGGCGAGCAGGAGGCCCTCACGAGGCCTTGCAGGAGCCATTGTGTCCTCTGGGCGGGGCAGCGAGGAGCCTGGAGGTGCCACCCAACGCCTGTGGGAGAGTGTGGAACGTTCAGATGAGGAGAATCTGAAGGAGGAGTGCAGTAGCACAGAGAGCACCCAGCAGGAGGTGGATCAAATTGGGGGCAGGAGGAGGCTGGGGCTGTCCAGGCCTACTGTGGGGCACTAAGGCTGGTGCGAACGCCTGCACACTGTGAAGGGGAAGTAATTGGAGGCTCAGGCTTGGGGAGACACCAGAAATTGGAAGTATAGAAATGAAGAGGCAAGGAAGAGAAGGGAGGTGGCAAGGACTTTTCCAGGCTATAAATAGGCTTCATGACCTGCCTTTCCTGGGGGCTCCACCCAGGCCTAGAACTCCTGCAAATTTTTATTCTCTGTGGCAGATCCCTTATTGCTTCCCTAGCAAGGAAGGCATTAGCCTCCTGTCTTGGTCCAGCTGCCTCTTCCAAGTGCCTTGAGGAATGGGTAGTTTGATCTCTTAGCCCCATCTTGAGAAGCTCTAGGCATCCTCACTGATAGCTTCTTTCCCCTTCAGCATGAAGATGCACCTAATGGCAAGCTCCAGGGAGAGATCCTGGCTCTAGAGGAGGAGCGGGTTCAGGTGCTGGGTCATGTGGAGCAACTCAAGGTCCATGTGAAGGAGCTGGAGCAGCAGTTGCAAGAGGCAGCAAGAGAGGTGAGCAGGCTTGAGGAGTGCAAGCCCCACATGGGCACCTGCATTCACTGTCTTGATGGCAACCTTGGTATCTGCCCCCAGGCTGAAATGGAGCGGGCGCTGCTGCAGGGGGAGAGGGAGGCAGAGCGGGCTCTGCTGCAGAAGGAGCAGAAGGCAGTGGACCAGCTGCAGGAGAAGCTGGTGGCTTTGGAGATGGGCATCCAGAAGGAGAGGGACAAGGTAACCCACACCTGGCCCAGCACAGTGCTGAGTACCAGTGACCTGGGAGAGGAGAAATGCCTTCCCTGGGGCTCTGGACCCCTTACCTCATCATCTGTCCTGTGTACCAGGTAGTCTCCAGGGACAGGAGGCCTTGTCCTCTGTAGAAGGTACCAGCTTGGAAGGTGCTGCTAGGGGCTGGGCTGGTGTTTGGGGTCTTCTCTGGGTCTCTGTGCTACCTCTGGATATGCCTGGGTGCCTGCCGTTCTGGCCTTCACGGTCCTTCTACAGCATAGAAGCCCCTTCTTGGGCAGCGAGCACAGCCTGAGGGCTCAGTGCCTGGGTGATTCAGGTTTGGGTCCTGCCCTCTGAAGACAACAGAAGCGTGCCTCAGGCACTTAGGACGTGGTCTTTGGGAGGTGGCCTGCAGGCCACTGCTTCCTGGTCTTCAGGGTCTGCTTCTTCCTATCCCACATGGTCCCAGCTCCTGCCCCTGCCCCTTTCAGATTTCGTGCCAGCCTGCAGGGGCTGCTCCGTCCCAAGGGGCCGTACCAGCCATGCCCAAGATGCCCAACAGCGTACCAAAAGCTCTGAAGTGGAGAGGGGTCATCTATTCTGGATTTGACAGTATTTTTCCAAGAACTTAATTTTCCTGTTGGATTTTTTTGAGACCATTTTCCTTTTGCCCTCAATTTTGATGATCTTAAAACTTCTTTGACCCTTTTTTTTTTTGAGCTTTGGCTTTGGCCCCCCCAAAACCACACTCCCAAATTCTGTGCCAAATTAACTCTATGCTTGTCCACCAGGCCTGCACTAACACCCCCCTCTAATCACTGTCCTGGGCGCTCCGCATGCCCTAACTGCCAGGCCACCCAGGCAGGGCTGAGCCATGCCTGCTTTTGCACTAACTCCACAGTGCCTTCGTGTCCCTGGCCTTTCCCTTCTAATGTTGCCTCCTTCTTTGCTTGGTGTGGTACCCCATGGTTTTGATTAGAAAGGAACTGGCAGGAGCACACAGCTAAATTTTGTTTAACAGGGCACCGAGTGGTAGGAGGGGAATGAGGATGAGGGGAATGCCTGCCGAAGAGCTGCTGGGTGAACAGCAGTTCCTCCCCCTGGAAAGGCAGGGGCTGTTGCCTATAGCATAGTTGACAGCTTCCTGCAGGGCAGGGACAGGCAGGTTACGTTGCCCTCTCCCCCTGTCCGCCTTGTGGAGGTGCCGAATAAAGAAGTCCACATTCTGGCATGGCCTTGGGGGTCTTGGACAGAGACCCAACCTAGTGGTTACCCATCCTAGCTTTTCTGATTCAGCCACACCAAGCAGAGGGGAGAATAGTGGTGTCCCATCACTTTATCCACCCTGGAGGCCCCTAACAACAAGGATGGGGAAGTGCCTGGCCCCCAGCAACTGGCTTGATCAGGACCTTCCTTCTGGGGGTGGGTAGGTGGTGGAGGGCTGGGGTGGGTGAGTGGGGCAGGTACAGCACAGGGGTTTGCTCCTGAGGGTAGAGATCAGGATTTCACAAGGAAATCCTCAACGTGTCTTCCTCACGTCTCATGGACCTGAGAATGCTTGGAGGGCTGGGCCTCATCTTTCCTCTGGGCCCAGTGTGAGGTTGTAGAAGTGAAGGTGGTGGTGGTGGTGGTACTGGTGGCAGTGATGATGCTGGTTCGAGGAGCTTCCGGTCTCAGCCTATGGCCCCTCTCTGGCTTTGGAATCAGTAATCAGGGTTTCTCCTCTGCCTGTCCTTGGGAGAGGTGACTCACCAACTCCTCCCCTCTTCCCCTTTCCCGCCCTCAGAGGTGTCATCTCGCCCCAGACAGAGCCACCCACCTCTCCTCTGTACCCACTCCTGGGGCTTCTGTTTCCATGGCAACGGCCAACTAATTGCAACCCTCATCCCTACTCTTGTTTAGCCAGCAGCGCCAGCACCCCACCCCCAACCTGGGCAGGAGGGGAGGGGCTGGGAGGTAGCGCTGGGGTCCTCAGCTTTTGCACCGCTGTTGCTCTAACATTCACACCCAACCTGTGGACTTAACACCTTACCGTCACATCCTGCCTCCCCAGGGTTAAAATTCTGGTCTCTGGGCAGTGGTAGACATTGAGGATTTACTTTTGCCATGTGGCATCGAGTTTGGAGAGGAATCAGAAGGCCGTGGATCAGGACCTTCCCAGACATTCCTGGTCTAGGGACACAAGAGACCACAATTTCCCCCCTGCTTCTTACTTCTGCCAGTGTGACAGGTCCCTGCGCCTGCCTTACACCTCTGCAACTGGCCTCTCCCTTCCTGCCTGCCCTCTCCTTCTCTTGAAGCCTGGCCTGCCCTTCCCCGCGCCGTGCCCTCCGCCGCCCGCCGGGCCGGAGTTGAGGAGTGTGTGTTCTCTCTCCCCTGTGCCCCGCCTCCCTCCCCTCCCGCCGACCAGGAGAGGGCGGAGCTGGCCGTGGGACGGAGGCACCTGGAGGCCCGCCAGGCGCTGTACGCCGAGCTCCAGACGCAGCTCGATAACTGCCCCGAGTCAGTGCGGGAACAGTTACAGGAGCAGCTGAGAAGGGTCAGTTCCAGCCCCTCCCCCGGCCCCCGAGGGCCACCCACCCAGACCGCGGAGAGGAGAGCGGTGGGACGGGACATCCGGCCCCTGCAGTGCCTGCTGGACACCAGGGTCGGTGCTGAGGCTTGGAGGGGCCAGAGGTTGGGGGGATCCAGCGCACCAGGCCGTGATGGCAAAAGGCCCAGTGGAGCAGAACAGAGGGAGCTGGGGGGAGGGGGGCCGGTTCTCTGCCCAGATTCCTCGGGTCGAGCCCCCACCGTGCCTGTCTCTGTGGCCTTCCCGGACCCAGAGTAGTAGGGTGAGCATCACCCAACCCCACTGTGTCACTGTCATTGAAGGAAGCAGAGGCCCTGGAGACGGAGACAAAACTGTTTGAGGACTTGGAGTTCCAGCAGCTGGAGCGGGAGAGCCGTGCCGAGGAGGAGCGCGAGCTGGCAGGCCAGGGGCTGCTGCGGAGCAAGGCAGAGCTGCTGCGTAGCGTGGCCAAGCGGAAGGTGGGCAAGGCGCCTGCTCCTGGGCTCTAGAACAAAGCTGACTAGGAAAGCTGACTTCACTTTGTTTGTTTTTGTTTATTTGAGTCAAGGCCTCACTCTGTAGCCCAACCTGGCCTCCAAAAGCTTAGATCTCCTCTCTCGGCCTCTGAGTACTAGGATTATTTTGCATTTTTCTGCCGGTTTCCTAGTTTGTATAATCAGAGCTACACAGCAGGCAGCTGTCAGAATTAACACGTAAGGCAGGATGGAATACCCAATGACAGCGCTCAGCAAAGGGTGGCTGCCTGGACACTGTACCCAATCCTCTTGTTTATAGCTCAGCCATGCCAGGGGTGAACCAAGGCCAGAGCCAAGGTGGGCACCCTTCCTCGGTCCCCGGATTGAGTGTGGTATACTGGCCTTAACCTTAAAGAGTGGCTAGCATTAGTACCCCTGCATCTTCTCAGTTTTCCAGTGGATGTGGAGTTGGCTCACTTTCAGAGCAGGGCATTGGCTGCGCAGGAAGTGAAAAATGAAGAGGACGGCTTGTCTCTACCCATGTGTGTGTGTGCATGTGTGTGTGTGTCTGTGCGTGCGTGCGTGTGTGTGTGTGTGATTAATACGGAGACCTAGGTTCTGAACACTACAGCTGGCCAGGGGTTTGAGGAAGAGCATCCACGTGGGTTCCAACCTGGCAGGGCTGTGTCCTGGCAGGGTTTGGTGTGCTAAAGCTGTGGCTGCTGCTGATCTTAAACCAGGCGTGGCTGGATGATGGGGCAGGTATGTGTCTATCAGGGAAGAATAGCCCAGGAGGCTCACAGACCTGTGGCCAAGGCTTGAGCTCCTGGATCCATGAGTGTGCATATGCGGCCTGCCTGTCTGGAGCACCTGCAAGGTGAGGACAGTGAGATGGGTGAACAGTGTCCCAAAGTGGTGAATCGAGGGGCTTGCTGGCCATTTGGGTTTGGTGGTAAGTGAGTAGCTGCAGGACCTTCCAGGTCCAGGCTGCTTGCTTGTCTCTGAGCTACCGTGCCTTGCAAATGCATAGATACTTCAGATTCCCCGCTAGGCTCTCTACCGGGTCATCTTACCTCCATAGGGGTGTTTTACAAGGTCAGCACTCTTTTCTCCATCTGATAGGGAGAAAAACTAGGGTACAGCTGCATGTTTACCTGAAGCCTCCCAGGCTGTAAGCTTAGAGAGTTGGAAAATGGGTCTGCCATAGCCCATGGTCCTTCCACTGTGCTTTGCGGGGTGTAGAGGCTGACATTCCTCTGGCCTCTTCTGCCTTCCTCTTGGGGGCTATGCAGCAAGGACCCTTTAGCTCACCTGTGCCTATCTCTGAGGTCCTGGAGGCGATAAGCTCCAGTAAGTTTTGGAGGGGTCAGTGGTGTGGACTCCACTTTTTTCTTCTCCATACCCACTCTCACCTCTAGGAAACAAGCTCAACACTGAGACCTGGGAATGGGGTGTCACATTCTCCCCCATGCTCCTTCCTCTGCTCAGCCTCCCCCTGAACTCAAGGCTCTGTGATCCTCTGTCTACTATAGTTCAGAGTGGGGAGTACTAGCCCTACCTAATCGTAGGTTCTAAGCTCTAGTCCCATCCCTGCCACTCACTACCTGAGACTAGCTCCTATCTAGGTTAGTATTCTAACCTATAAAACAGGCACTGAAGGTACATACCACATAAGATTAACTGAAGTAGCAAGTACAGAACATCTAGCAGAGCTCCGGGCTGCTACTGAGTTCTGTGGAAGTGGTGGCTCTTGTGGTGAAGGCTACTACCTAGCTTGCTGCTTTTCTTGGGCTTCTTCATGCATTCTTCTTCCAGGGGTTGTTCCTTCGAGGGGTGGTTTAGACCCCTGCTTTATGGAAGCCTTCCTGGGATTAACCCTACCCAGTTTCCCTAGTGCTTATCCTTCTCCCTCACCTAGTGTCTTTCTGTTTCCTTTTAGGGTATGATTGTTGAACCAAGCTCTGTGATCATCCTGTTGGTCCTGCCTTCAGATCTTTTTTTTTTTTTTTTACAATATGGGGGGATTGAACTCAGACCTTGTGCTTTCAAAGCAGGCACTTATGCCTGTGAGCTATATCCCCAGTTCTCAGATCTTACCTTCAGGAGGAGGTGATGGTGGTGGTAGATAGATATATTGACAAATAACAGTAAGACAAGATATATGGCGATACAGAATAATGTGAGCACAGAGGAAAGAACAAAGAAATTGAATGATAGTCAAAGATGGTTTGGGAAAAGAGATAGCATTCGGTCTTGGCTTGGAGGCTGACAGGTTTGGGATGGGAACAGAACCCTGGGACAGGACCCTTTGGCTGAGGGAGAGACTGAAGGGAGATTGAAAGTACACAGCTGAATTACAGCATAGCCAAGCCTGGGATGCACAGAGGGCTGAGCAGGCAAAAGGTAGAACCAGTTCCTGCAGCCCTTGGATGCTGACAGTCTGTGCTTTATCCTGTATGTAACAAGGAGCCATCCTAGCACTCAGGAGGCTGAGGCAAGAGGATCACTGAGAGTTTGAGGCCAGCCTGGGTTATATAGGGAGGCCTGTCTCAAAAACAAAACAAAACCAAAAATGAATAAAAAGACTGGAGATGAAGGCTCTGGGTTTCAGTCTCAGGTAGCAGGCACACACAGAAAAGAAAAGCAAAAAAAAAAGCCAGTTATGCTGGTATACTCCTGTAGCTCTTGCTTTTCTGGAGACTGAAGCAGAATGATTGCTTGAATTTAGGAGTTTAGGTTCAGTTTAGGCAACCCAGAGAGACCTGGTCTCAGAAACAAAGTTACTTACATAGCATATATTACCTTTTGAAGGATTAGACAATTCAGATAAATAGACGTAGTTTATAAGCCATTATAAGGAGATACTTTGTGGCAGTGTGGAGTGGTGTCAAAAGCTGGGACAGCAGTAGCAAGAGGGTGGTGAGAAGCCCAGCAGGGAAAGCAGGGGCCTGGGGGTGCAGTAGTGGAGGACAGGGCAGGTGGGGAGCTCTCAGGGTCTCCAGGTTTTGGAACCCATTTGTCATGAAGGGCAGAGAGTGAGGATTCCAGTTCTGGCCATTTGCCCGGTAGCCCAGGGGTCACTGATTGAGGATGAAGGGAAGGAACTGACCAGGGTACTCTGAGTTTTCCTTGGGTATTTGAGGCCAAGAAGAGCTGGTTGAGCCCAGGGCCTCTGGATTGGAGGATCAGCCAAGTTTAACTTGGGCCTCAGCCCTATATCCCCAGGGCCTGACTGACCCCCCATCTCTTCAGGAGCGGTTGGCCATCCTGGACAGTCAGGCTGGACAGATACGGGCCCAGGCCGTGCAGGAATCAGAGCGTCTGGCCAGGGAGAAGAATGCCTCTCTGCAACTACTGCAGAAGGTACCTTGCCTGGATACTGGTTGGGGCAGGGAAAGGTGTGCGGGAGGGCTAGGGTGGAGGTTTGCCAGTGTATGGACGTGTCACAAGGACTCTCCCTCACCCTCATCCCACTTCTCCCTGACTCAACCACCATGGGCTTCCAGGAGAAGGAGAAGCTGACAGTGCTGGAAAGGAGATACTACTCACTCACAGGGGGCAGGCCATTCCCGAAGACCACCTCGACCCTCAAAGAGGTAACACTTGGGTCAGCCTCAGCTTCAGGCCCAGGGAGAAGAATGCCTGGGTACTCTGAGTTTTCCTTGGGTATTTGAGGCCAAGAAGAGCTGGTTGAGCCCAGGGCAGCAACCCGTGCCACCTTCACCCCAGTGGCCAAGGTTGAGGGTGGGGGCATTAGCCTGAACTGGAGAGGTATGAGGGGAGTGGCTGTGGGATCTGAGATTTAAACCTGCTTGGTTGTCAGGTGCTTCTCTGTTGCTTTGGTGCTCTTATGAGCCTACTGATCTCACTGTTTTGGGTGGCTGCATATACACAAAAGGCTCAAGCACCCTGGGTGGGGTCAGTGGACAGCTCAGAGGTTTGGCAGGGCCAGGGCTGGGTGTACCATCCTTGAGGAACAGCACAAGGATCTTGGGGATCCTGACCCTGGGGCTTGCTGGGTTCCATCTGCAGCCAGACTCCTGGCTCAGAAGTACTCACTGAGTCCTAGGTGGTTCTTTCCAAGCCTGCACGTCTGGTGTGTGAGGCCCAGTTACAACATACTTGGCCTTCTGGCCTCTTTCCTCCTGCTTATGTCCCTGTAGAAGTGATCAGGCCTGGGGCGTGTGGCCTGGGAGTGTGAGGGCTGAGTCCCCTCACAATGTCCCCTTTCTGTAGGCTCAGCTCCTCATCTCTGAGTCCTCAGAGATGGGGCTGGGGACCAAGGCGCTGGGCTCATTCTCAGGGTCTTCTCAGGCTGGGGGCTCCTCTGTCTCCTTAATCCCACCTGCTTCTACTCCACTCTGCCCCAAAGTACAAGAGGTAATCACAGCTAGCTGCGTGCTCTGCTTTGTCAGCTGCTTATCTGCTGCCCTCTGAGCTCCAAGCTATAGCTTCCCAGGCCTGTGCTGAAGGGTGTGTGGTGATCAGTGTTTGGCGGGCAGAGTTTGGTGGTGTTTGTGTGAGCATGCCATTTTGCCAGCCATAGGGTGCCAAATGAGCCATTGGTTTGTGTGTGTTCTGCATGTCATTCACTAGTTTCCGCATGTCACTCATGGCACACAGAATTTTCTGGCTCATTTTCATTTCCCATGCCTCTCAGAGGCCAGTTTGGCCCTGGAGCTAGGCCTGTGTGGGTACCCTGAATATGGCAGGCATGGGTGCACATTGTGCAGGCCTGCCCTGCCCAGCACCTAGATAAGCTCAGCTTCTAAGCATATTGGCCCAGTCTTCCCACCCAGAGTCAAGTGCACAGCAATTTTCCAAGTGCTCCCCCTGGCCAGGGGCCCATTTTCCGGCCAGGGCTTTTAGCTGCTTTCTGTTGTGGCTGCTGCTCAGCACTTACCTTGCTCAGGCCCTGGTGAGGCTGTGGCAGGGACCTCGGGCAATAGTGTGACAGGTAAGCTGTGCAGCACATGTGTGTACTGGGGATAGCCAGGTGCTGGAGAAGTGGCCTCGTGAGGAGCTGGAATCTGTGCCTCACTGGGCTCCTAGAAGCCCTCCTGGGCTTCTTTACCTGTCTCCAGCTCAGGACCAGTCCAGGGATGGGCCTTTAGGATCTGCTTGGGGTAGCAATAAATGCCAAAGTGGTCTCAGGAGGAGCTGTCAACAGTCTGTCCATCCACTCTTTCCAGTTCCCACAGCCGACTGTGGCCAGGAAGACAGCTGAGCACCACCCTACCCCGGGATTGTGTGCTGACACGTGTGCCTGGCATGGAATGTGGGATGTTGGGTGCCAGGTTGAACCTCATTAATCTCTTCTCTGCCCCCTGCCCCTGGGGTCCCTAGGAGTATATGAGCCTGGCAGAGGTTCTCCAGCTGTGCTCTCGCTTGGACCCCTATGCTTCTGCCACCTCCCCCAGCGCGTTCACTCAGCCCCTGCCTGACAGTGAGGTACCAGCTTGAGTGTGCCTGCCTGTGCTCAGGATCTCCTCGTTTGTGCCCTCCATTGCACCGGGGGCCTGGGTGGGGGTGGGGCAGCAGCAGGGTCAGTCTTCAAGGAGAGGAGGGCAGCTGGCATTGGCAGGGGCCTTTGCAAGTGCTTCAGTTTCCTCCGGAAGCCTCTGGAGCTGTCCTGGCTCTCCATGGTTCGGGGAGGGGCAGGCTTTCTGCTGTAGGAGGAAGGTGTCATTGAGCTCTCCAGGCTGGCCTTCGCCCTGCTTCCTGCTCTTTCCCTCCCTTATGGGCAGGGCCAGGTCTTAGGTTCCAGTCCCGTTAACCTCTTGTATTCCCTCCTGCACTTGGCTTTCCCCCAAGTATGTGACGCTTGAGCAGCTAAAGGTGATGTGGGGCATTTCACCCAAGCCCCCAGCCCCCACGCCAGGCCAGCCTCCCTGGGCCTCTGCCTCCCGGGACCGGGTTCCCACCACCTGCCTTCCTCCTGTGCCGCCCTCCTCTTCCTCCTCCTTCGCTTCCGTCACGCCTTCACCCAAGGTTGGTGGTCTGTGTGTTCTTGCCACCCCCACCCAATGGCTGGTGTGGCTGTCTGTGTGTGTCTGGCCCTAGCACACAGGCCGCTTGGCTCCAGGCCAGCCTGAGGGCATGCTGGGTGCCTGCAGGCTCTGGCTGGCTGGCATAGCGTGTGTCTGCTCTGGGAGTTGCACCCTGACTGTTCTCTTTGCCTTTGTCACATCAGGACAACTGTCATCTCATTGTTTTTCTCTTCCTTCTCTTTATTGCTCTCTTCCTCCCTCCTTTCCTTCCCTTCATCCCTTTCCCTTCCTGCTCATTTCCCCGACACGGTCTTCCTGTCCCCTTCCTCAACCCCCTTCCTCCTTCCACATCCTCCTATCCCTTTTCCCTTCCTGTCCTGGTTTTCCTCTCCATCCTTGCCCTCTCCCTGCCCCTCCAGATGGAGAAGCTGTTGCTCCCTGCTGTAGACTTAGAGCAGTGGTACCAGGAGCTGATGGCTGGGCTGGGGCCTGGCCCTGCTGCGGCCTCTCCTCGCTCTTCTCCCCCACCTCTGCCTGCCAAAGCTTCCCGTCAGCTGCAGGTAACCCGTCCCTGCCAGTTCTTTCCAGGTCTTCCTCCTGTCTGCTAAGAGTTCCTCCTGCCAACCCTCCGTCATACTGCACGCTGTGGGTGATCTGCTCAGCGCAGTGAGGAGAGACCTGTGGGCCTGAGAAGGCACAGGGGATCTCTGCATGTGCAGTCATGTGGCTCTGTGGGCAGCTGGAGGGCCGGGCTCCGGTGCCTAAGGGTGATGGTGAAAGCGCTTCTCACCTAGGTTAGGAATGGACACACTCTTGTGTCTTTCATGACTGGAATTACTATGTCCTGGGAGAAACACCACTATTTTGTTCTCCTCGTCTTCCCAAGGGTGATATATGGAGGCAGAAGAGGACAGAGTTTTTACTCTGAAGTGGCAACCCCAGGGATGTACCCATCTCCTGAGTATAGTCACAGCAAGGGCCCAGCCACTGACCATGGTGGGAAAAGGTGCTTGGAGAGTCTCCACCAACCCCCTGTGGTACCTGTGCCATTCAAGGATCATTCTCTGAGTGAAGGCACTGCACCCTGAGGCTGTGACCTCAGCTACACTCGCACATTTCCTTTGGGGGAGTTTGATTTGTATAACGTGTGGTACCTCCGCTGTGCCCTGCTGGCTGGAAACCTGGTCATGTTTTGATTCACTTAATGATCACCACAGGCCCAGGAGGCAGAAGATGTTAATTTTATAGATCAAATAGTGGGACACTGAGAAGATAAGAAATCTTGCCAGGGCCACCGTGAGAAGGGCAGAGCTTATGTGGGGAGTGAGGGCTCTTGACTCCAAAGGCGATATTCACTGTGTGTTAGAGCTGTGAGGGTGCTTGGCAGGGTTTAATCTCGTCCTGCCCCTTCCTGGGGCACATAGGTAGCTGAGGCCCAGAGCCAGGAGGTGCATGGTCCAAGGCTCTGCAGGGTGTTAGTGGCAGAGTTGGGATCAGAAGAAACCTGGTGCCTACCTGTTCTCCTGCACAGCTCTTAACTACTGGTGTGGGGTTGCTCAGGTCCTTCTCAGGTCTAGGGTTGGGCCAGCAGTGGGCTAGGGAGGAAGGATCTAGAAAGGAAACTCAGCAGCTGAAGTAGCTTATGCCCTTAGGGTAGTCGAGGAGGTTCAACTCACTTGTCACCTGGAGCCAAAAGGCCTCAGAGGCCTGGTGCTAGGGCAGGGAACATGGGGATGGCTGCTAGTGGGAGAGCCAGAGGTCATCAGGCTGTATTCCCTGCAGGTTTACCACTCCAAGATAGATGGCGAAGCCACAAGCCCACTGCCCCGGACCCGCAGTGGCCCCCTTCCCTCCTCGTCTGGCTCCTCCTCCTCCTCCTCCCAGCTCAGTGTGGCTACCCTGGGCCGTAGCCCCTCCCCAAAGGTCTGAGGACAGAGGGTGGCAGGGGAGTGGAGGCTGATGTCCTGGGGTCCTGGCACGAAGGAGGGCTGCACCATGCATGGGCTCTGGGGTGGGACAGGGTGGGCTGAGCTGCCGTCCTAGCACTCCGTTATCTCTGCAGAGTGCCCTGCTTGCCCAGAATGGCACGGGCAGCCTCCCTCGCAATCTGGCAGCCACGCTGCAGGACATTGAGACCAAGCGCCAGCTGGCCCTGCAGCAGAAAGGTGAGTGGCTGCAGTGCCAGCGTCCCACTGCCCCGGGGACCTCCCACACTTTTCACTAGGTGTTTCTCTTAATTGGGACTTGGATGAAAGGAGGAAGTGCAGAGCTTCCCGGACATTTATCAAAAGGGGCTCAGGATCTGGGGGGCAGATGACTTCCTTCCTAGAGAGGCCAGCCAGCAAGGAAGTATTTGTTGACCTGAGCAGGGCTGGATGTTGCCCTGCCTGGAGTAAGGAGAATGGATTTAATGACTTCCAGAAATAGTTCCCAGAGACAGTAGCTCTGGGACCCAGCAGCCCTCGTGGCTGGGGTGTTTTGGCTGTTCTGAAAGCCCATGTCTGTGCCTCTCTCTCCTCTCGTCTCCTCTGTGTCTCTCTCCCATACCCTCTGTCCGGGGCTCCCCACACCAGTCGAGTTGCTTCCTGCCGAGCCCCTCTCAACTGAGGACCCAGCAGGTAGAACATTGGGCACTGAGGGCATTGCTTTGGTCAGGCAACCCTGCCCTGGCATCAGCATGACGCATCCTGCCCAGGTCCCCTGTAGGTTCCCGTGCCGAGCTGGGCTGGGGAGTCTGCTGGTCCCACCCCTCTAGCTCAGCTCCCTGCTGCTCTTGGCTGTGCTCCTTGTCTTCCTGCTTTCCCTCCTGCTCCTATTGCTCCTGCTTCTGCATTGTGGGGGTGTCTGTGCTGGCACCCAGGGTTTGTGGGGCTCCTGCTGCCATCTCCCCCTCCCCTCCCATCAGGCAGGTGGGTGCATGTGTCCTGCTCAGCTGCTCAGGCTTCCACTGTAAGCTGGGGCCAGGTGCCCTGCAGGCCTAAGGATGCAGTGAGCACTGCCCCAGACCGTGCACTGTGGTCAGCTGGGCAGGCGACCGGAGCCTTGGGCAAGGCTGCCATCCTGGAGCTGTGCGTGTCCTCTTCCCTCTGATGCTGCTGGGGCCCCTTCCCCTGGACATGTGAAAACCCCTGCGACTCCAGCTGTTCCTCCTGCAGGGCAGCAAGTGATTGAGGAGCAACGGCGGCGGCTGGCTGAGCTGAAGCAGAAAGCAGCGGCTGAAGCACAGTGCCAGTGGGATGCCCTGCATGGGGCGGCACCCTTCCCCACCCTGGTGCACCACTCCATCCTGCATCACCTGCCAGCTGGGCGGGAGCGAGGAGAGGAGGGCGAGCGTGCCTATGACACACTGAGCCTGGAGAGTTCGGACAGCATGGAGACCAGCATCTCCACTGGGGGCAACTCTGCCTGCTCCCCTGACAACGTGTCCAGGTGCTGCCCTGCCCAGCCCAGGGCCTCCACTGGGCACCCACAGCTCCTGACGCAACCTCCCTCCCCCATACAGTGCCAGTGGCCTGGACATGGGCAAGATTGAGGAGATGGAGAAGATGCTAAGGGAAGCTCATGCAGAGAAAAGCCGGCTCATGGAGTCCAGGGTGAGGCTGACCTGCCAGGAGGCAGCAGGCTTGGGACTAGAGAGACCTGCACCCACAAAGGGCCTGGCACCCCTTCAGTGCCTACCGGCTTCATTGCATGGGTGTGATATTGCTGTGGAGTAGAAAGCATTTCATTTTTAGTGTTATTTTGCAGTTCTGGAGATTGAAGCCAGGCTCTTTGCACTGATCGACAACCTCAGCCTGTTTTGTTTTTCATTTTGAGATGCTGTCTCACTAAGTCATCCTGAGATCACAGGTGTGGGCCACTCTGCCCAGCAGAAAATGATTTCTTTTTCCCTTGGGGGGAGACAGGGTCTCTCATGATTCAGGCTGGAACTCACTCTATAGCTCAATCTGGTATTGAACTCAGAATGATCCTGCTTCAGCCTGCTGAATGCAGGAGGTGCAGGTGTCGAGCACTATACCTCGCTAAGGAAATGTGTTAAAATTGTGTTGCCAGGCCTGTGATTCCAGTAGTTGTGAGGCCTGGGCTACACAGTGAGTTCAAAGCCATTTACAACAATGTTTTGACAGAGGGAAAGAAGATTAATTCTGTTAACTTTGTGGGTTGAGTTTTTTTTTTTTTTTTGTATTTTTAGGGAACGGTCTACAGGGTGTTCAAGGTCTCACTACTAGATTGGATTCGTAGTGATCCGCCTGTTTACAGCCTCCCAAGGGCTGGGATTACAGATTGTGGCATCATGCCCAGTCTCAATTACCAGTGTACCCTGGGGGTGGGGCCAGCATGGCAGGCCCAGGGATTGAATCCCCTGGCCCCTGCGTCTGCTTGCAGGCGCTTTAATCTGCTAAGGTATTTGGCCTGCCTAGCTGATTCTGTTAACTTTGAGCTGGTAGTATATGTTGGGTGGTCTAGAGCCAGTCTGAGCTACATAGTGAGACCCTGTCTAAAACAACCAAGGAGAAAAAAAGAGAAAAGCTTGTGTTCCTTAATTAAGCCATGAAAGGCCAGGCCAGGCTGCGGCTTCTCAGCTCTGGGATAGAAAGCACCTCAGGAACAGTGGTCCAGCCGAGTTTCCTTTACAGGTCTACCTGCATCCCTGGGCCAGGGAGATAGCTCAGTAGAATAAGCGCTTGCCTAGCAAGTGCAAGGGAGTAGTTCTATCCTGGTTCTGAAAAAAAAAAAAAAAAAAAAAGTACTATCTGAATCCCACTGTGGAGGCTTGGGGTTTTTGTTAATTAATTAATTTTTTTTTTTTTTGAGACAGTCTTGCTTTGTCGTTCATGCTGGCCCTGTCATGCTGACAGGATCTCACTATGTTGTAGCTCCAATCTGAGCCCTATGTAGTCCAGGCTGGCCTGGAATTTGGGATGACCCTCCTGCCTTAGCCTTCTGAGTGGTGGGATTACAGGGGAGTGCCCCCATACCCAGCCCCTCTTCAGACACTGGGAACAGTGGGAACTTTGGTCCTCTTGGGGATAGGTAGGAGAGCAGGAAATAGGGGCTGAAGTGTAGGATGAAGAGAAGCAGAGGGCCAAGCCAGAGTGGAGGTGTTGGCTGGGAAGACACTGGGTAATCCTGGTCCCTTAACCTGGGATGGTGCTGGGGCTCAGCAGAGAAGGACCAGTGGTTGACCCTGAGCATAGACAGGCCAGGGGAAACTGCCTGGGATTAAACAAAGAATCTACAGAAGCTGCCTGAGGTTCTTGTCTTTCTCCGATATGCTTCTCACTATGTGGCCCAAGCTGGTCTCCAACTCAAGTGCTCAAGTCATTGTCCTGTCTCAGCCTCCTGAGTGGGTGGGGCAGCAGGTGCACATGGCAATTCCTGGCTTCTTAAAAAAATTATTACTTCATATGTATTGAGATGGAAGTGGAAGCCGTGGAGTACAGTTAGTAGCTAGAGATTTTTTCAAAAGGGGGTATTGAGCCGGGCGTGGTGGCGCACGCCTGTAATCCCAGCACTCGGGAGGCTGAGGCAGGAGGATTGTTGTCAGTTCGAGACCAGCCTGAGCTACAAAGTGAGCTTAAGGACAGCCTGAACTGCATAGTGAGACCCTGTCTCAAAAAGACAAAAAAAAAAAAAAAAAAAAAAAAGGGGGTATTGACCATTTAGATGAAAGACCAACAAGAAGAGAGACTCTTACTTACATCACAGTAGGGCAGATTTACAAGCATTTCTTGGCAGTGGATGGAAAGAAGTTTGGTTCTATTATCTTTTTAAAAAAATTTTGGTACAGTCTCACTGTGTAGCTCAGACTCATAGTGATCCTGCTGTTTTTAGCCTCCCCAGCTCTGGGATTGCAGGCATGCACCACCATGCCTGGAGTTGGTGGCTGGCTCAGAAGGCCCAGGGGCAGGGCTGGCACAAGATGTGGTGTCAGGGATCGAACCCCGGTCCTTGCTCTTGCCTAAGCAGGTACTTAAGTCTGCTGAGCTATCATGCCAGCCCTATTCTGTTAACTTGGAACTGAGAAGATGTATCAGATGGTATAAAGCAGTGGTGGCAAACCTGTGGCACACATGCCACAGTGGACTCTAAAAGATTTGCCATCAAGTTGGGCCTGGTGGCTCATACCTGTAAATCCAGCACTTGAGAGGCTGAGGCAGGAGGAGAGCTATGAGCTCACAGCTACATACATAGTGAGTTCAAAGTTAGCCTGAGCTGCACAGTGAGACTGTCTCCAAAACAAAACACATTCACTGTCATTGGTATGTAGCATTTGTCATTAAGGCATATAAAGTGTTGCTGATGTGCTCTATATGTATTAGTTGTTTTATTTATTTATTTGGTGGAACCAGGGATTGAACTCAGGCCCTTGTGCTTGCCAGGGAAGCACTTATTCTGCTGAACCATCTCCCCAGCCCCTATTAGTTGTTTTAATGATTTCTAAAATTATCCCCCTTTTGGGGTGAGCTGGGGATTGAATCCAGAGCCTCACACCCAGCTATCTCCCAGCCCTTTTTTATTTTGTCACATGATCTTGCTAGGTCTCTAACTAGCCCAGATGGAGTTCATATTTGTGATCTTCCTGCCTCAGCATCTTAGAGTGCTGGGATGGTGGGTCTGTACCACCCTGCCTGATTTAAAATTCTCTTGTAATAATTTCAACTGGGACATTGGTCTCCAATCTTACTTTTCTCCAACAGATCTTACTAATGTGGAGTTTCAAAGGGAAAGACTATTGAATATACCACTGTCAGAAAAAGTTAAATAATTTACATTCTAGGAATTCAGCTATAATTATAAGAGCCCTGTATATTTAATAAATACTACTTTCCTGTTGGAATCAATGATGGGCATTTATAAACAGTATCTTGTTTAATTTTCACTATGATCTCGGGAGTAGGGGGCCAGGGAAATGGCTCAGTAGAATAAGTGCTTCCCTGGCAAGCGCAAGGGCCTGAGTTCAATCCCCAGTTATGCCAAAAAAAAAAAAAAAAAAAAATCTCAGGAGTAGGTACATTTTATTTATTTATTTACTTAGTCTTTTTTTTTTTTTTTTTTTTGTAGCCCAGGCTGACCTTAAACTTGTAGCAATCATCCTTGACAGCCTCCCAAGTTCAGGGATGACAGATGTGCCCCTGCCCGAAACCCCATTTGGAATAGGCACATTCAACCCCATTTTCCAGAGACATAAGAGAATTTAAATGATTTTGCCTGGGTCACAGCCCACAGTTGGTGCAACAGCCAACGTTTAAAGCAAAGTCAGGTAAAGCACATGTTCTAAGCCTGCAGAGCTGTTGCAGAGGGTGGCTTCGGGGTCAGTGCCTCCTTCGCCAGGCCAGCGCCTGTGGTAGGCAGCTCCTGTGGCTCATCTGGGCCAGAGGAGAGCCAGTGAGGGATGCTCATAGCCCTGACACCTAGCTTTGGGGACAGGAGCGAGAGATGGAGCTGCGTCGGCAGGCCCTGGAGGAAGAGCGGCGGAGGCGGGAGCAGGTGGAACGGAGGCTGCAAAGCGAGGGTGCCCGGAGGCAGCAGCTAGTGGAGAAGGAGGTCAAGATGCGGGAGAAGCAGTTTTCCCAGGTGAGTGGGGCTTGAGGCCGAGGCCCTGGAGGAGGTGGGTGCTCCTGGCCCCCAGCTGGACTCTCAGGCTGTTCTCCAGAGCGATTGCTTTTGGCTTTACATGGGCAGCTCCCACCTGAGACTCTTCAGCCCCAGGATATTGGCCTGGTGTGGCTGATCCAGCCTGTGCAGGTGGCATCAGGTAGGTCAGAGGAGTGTGTTCAGGCAGGCTTCCCTCAGATGGGGGCTGGAAACAGAAATCAGGGTGGCCTCACCTCTGCTTGTGCATCTGCCCTTCTTCACCCTTCCTCCCCTCCCTGCAGCCCCTCTCCGCATGGCATCCACGGTGTCCTGGCCTTCACCCCACGGGGCCTTCCAGCTCCAGTTCCCTCCATCCACAGATGACCTCACTCTGCCTCTGGGGAACCACAGTAGATTCTCCTTGGACAGAGACCCCTTTGCTCCAAACCAGCCCTCATGCAGAGATATGAGCAGGTGGAAGAAGTGGGGCTGGGTGAGGGCCCATTCTCTGGCCCCGTGAGGACCCAGACATGATGTCCCCTGTGGCTGGGTCTTTGTAGGCTTCCCCAGGTTGGCTTCCACTGGGGCCTGCCCACAGCGTGACTAGCAGCTGGAGAGCCCTCATTTTCTACAAGGCGACAACATGATTCCTAAGGACAGGTCACCTATCTGAGTTTGGGAATTGAGAAACAATCAAGAACTCTTGAGTTTTATCTCTCTGGTTGGGATCTTTGTCAATTGCCACCTTCTCCTTTCCTGCCTCAGCTATGACTGTCGGGGCCTCCCTCTTCCTGCCTCTCCCTGGCCCTGGGACTCAGGCATGGCTGGGGTCTCTTGTGGACAAGGCTGGGTCAGCCCATCCTAAGGGTTTCTCACAGCCCCTGTCTGTTTTGTGTTTCATTTTGTGATGCTTTCTCTCCTTGCCATTTTAAGGTTCTGAGGGGAAAGGAGAAGGAGGATAACACTCTGGTTGACTGAAAATTCTAGTTAGTATCAGAGGCTGAATGTAGACATTAGTGGTTATGTAATGTAAAGTTTTTTTACATATTTATAGGGTAACTGTGGCCCAGAGTTCTGTGACCCGAACTGCATCCCGTGGATAGGCAGAGGATTTCTCCTCTATCTCTTTCTTTTCCTGCTGTACTGGGGATGGAGTCCAGGGCATGCGTGGTGCATGCTAGGCACCTGCTTCCTCATTAAGCACACTCATAGCCCTCGAGAACACATTTCTTACTCGACTTCTTTTCCCAGAGCATGTTCATATGTGGCCTTTGCTTTATTCTGTCCAGCCCAGCAGGGGCAGGGACAAGAGTAGGATGGCTGTGTGTTGGCCGTAGGTGGGGAAACTGAGGCAAGGAGTCATCTAGTGTATTGGCAGTGTGCTTGGTCTCCACTCTTGTTACAGGCCCTACGAAACCAGAGTGACAGTTGCAGTGATGTGTGTAGAGTACCGAGCACAGCCTTTGGGAGTGATGTCTGGTTTGAGGGGGTTCTAGATGGAAGCCAAGGGGTGGGAGAGACAGATGGGGAAAGAGAGGAGACTCTGCTGACCCTGCCCTTTGCCTCAGGCACGGCCCCTGACCCGCTACCTGCCAATCCGGAAGGAGGATTTTGACTTAAAGACCCACATTGAGTCGTCTGGCCATGGCGTGGACACCTGCCTGCATGTGGTGCTCAGCAGCAAGGTACTGAGCCTGGAAAGCCCAGGTTGCTATGGCGAGGACCTTGTGGTCCCAGCCTTGGGTTAGTGATGTCACTTCCTGCCATAATATAAGCAGGTTTGGGTCCTAAGACCTGATGTACTGGGAACAGCCCCCACAAAGCAAGGCACAGGAGACGGCACATGTAAGGCGGCTGTGCAGGGAGGAGGCTTGACGGGTTGTTCATCAAGGTCCTTTCTCCTGCTTGCTACCAGGTCTGCCGTGGCTACTTGGTCAAGATGGGTGGCAAGATCAAATCATGGAAGAAGCGCTGGTTTGTCTTTGACCGGCTCAAACGTACCCTTTCTTATTATGTGGGTGAGTTCCCGCAGGACATCCCTGGGGGCAGCCGGAGGTGGGACCCGAGACGGCTGGGAAGGCCAAATTTCTGAGTAGGGGCTTACAGGCTTAGTCTGCATCTTGTCCTCTTCTCCCTGAAAGTATGGTGTATGTTTGGTCCATTCATTCCCTCACACAGTGAACAATATTACTGGACATCTAGCAGATTGCGGGCAGTGGTGCAGGAGCAGGAAATAAGCTGTCTCTCTTGGAGCCTGCAGCCAGGAAGACAGATATTGAGCAGTTGATACAGAGCTCGGTGGGTTTGTTGATAGGCACTGTAGGGGTATGGGCTGGGTTGGGACTCCCTTGGGCAAGTTTCCCTGGAGACTTCAGCATGAACAGTTACACAGTGCCAAGGAGCTCTCAGGGCAGCCAGGGGAGAGGCGCCTCACCCATCCCACTCCCCCAACCCTTGTGCCAGTCTCTTGTTTCCTGTCTCTGGCATTCCCTCCGGACCCTTCCCATTTGGAGCATGGGGTGCTGGATCATTCCCTAGTTACGAGAGGCTAGGGTATGCCGCAATACCAGTTAGTCCTCAAATCCTAGAGACTCAAACCCAGTTTCTTTTTCTGCTTTGTTTTGATTTGTGCTACTGGGGATTGAACTCAGGGCCTGAACTACATCCCCAGTTATTTTTTTTATTTTTTATTTGGGGACAGGTATCAGTCTTTGTATGAGCTGAGTGTTGTGCTCAGTATCCTGTACACACCATCCCATTTAATTTTGGTAATAGCCCATGACAAAAAACACTATATTTATACCCATTTTACAAGTAAAAAAATAGTACTCACTAAGTTACTGTTTATCCAGGCTGAGTTTGAACTTACGATCCTGTCCAGTCCCGCTGGGGGCTGGGATTACATGTAAGTAACATGACACCCCACGGGTTTGCTTCTTCCCACTAGTCTCTACTGCACATTGGGCAGATGGGGCTCCCACTCCCCATCAGCATTGTTTGTTGCTTTCCACTTTGCTTTCTGAGAATACTGTGGACCACAGTGGCCAAGGGAAGAGAGAGGCTTAAGTAGGCCTTGCATTGCAGGAAATGGCTTTGCCGGGAAGTGACGTAGCACAGGCAGAGCCATCCTACCAGAAGCCTAAGAGTGGGAAGGGATGCGGGGTGTGGTGCCAGGGACGCCCAGGCTTGGGGTACCCTGCTTCCCTCTCCAACCTCTGCTTTCTCAAGTATCACCCCTCCAAGAAGCCTCTCATCTCTGGGGCCCTGGTTGTGGAGGGACAGAGACACACCACACCTGGGCTAGGAAGGCAAACAAGAGGTGTTGCCAGCTATGGTGGAACTTGCAGCAGGGACCAGAGCATGTGCTGAGAGCATTTCCGAGGTGTATGGGGCAGAAGCCCTCTTGCACAAGGTCAGGGTTAGGTGGGTTGTTGGGAAGTGGGGGCAGGAGCATGTTACTATTGGCTGTAGAGGTTTGTTGGGAGAAACAGGCCTGGGAGAAGAGCTACGTTGTGGGTATGTTGGGGTTTCGTCTCTGGGATACCTGGGTTTAGGAGAAAGGTCAAAGTGAGAGGCAGATTGGTAGCTTGACAATCACAGTAACAGCAGATCATATCTATCAGTCTTCATATGAGCTCAGTGTTGTGCTCAGTATCCTGTACACATCATCCCATTTAATTTTGGTAATAGCCCATGAGAAAACCCACTATATTTATACCCATTTTACAAGTAGAAGAAGTGAGGCTCAGAGGCATCGTGTACATTGCCAAGATCTCACAGCTCCGAGGCAGAACAGAGAGGAAAGAACTGCATCCGGCACAGGCCTAGGGGAAAGAGCAGAAATCAGCCTAGGCAGAAGAGGCAGGAGGCAGGACGCCAGCGACAACCACATGGTAGGCCGGCACCTGGCAGATGTGACCTTACTTAATGTCTGTGAAGCAGAAGTAGTTCAGGTGGGCAGTGAAAACAGAGAAGTAAGGCAGCCAAAGAAGTGGGCGTTTGCAAACAGGAGGTGTCTCCGGCGATGGTGGAAACCGCAGAAGGGGCCAGAGCTTGCGCTGAGAGCATTTCCCAGGTGCACTGCTGGAGCCTGCCCACACAAGGTCGGGGGTTAGGTGGGTGGTTGGGAAGTGGGGGCGGGAGCATGTTACTCTTTGCCATAGAGGAAGGAGCTTGATGCGTAGCCAGGCCTGGAGCCAGGTCCTCGTCCTGAGGAGGAAATGGTGGAGTGGGCATGTGGCAGAGCAGGCTCCGGTCCCCGTGTACCCTGCCTGAAGGGCCTATAGCCTCCTGCTCCTCATGGAAACCCCATGCCACTGGATCCGATTAGATCTCTCCTCTGAAGTCTTCTGGGGTACACTGCCACAGGAGTGGCTCCTGTTCTCATCTGAGCTCTGACAGTGATCTGGGGCTTGTCTGCCATGTGACATCAGCCTGGGGCATAACAGCGTAGTGGTGGATGCCATGTAGTGTGCGCTACTTGTATGCATCCCCATGCTTACTACTACTGACAGCCCAAGACAGCGTGCTGTCTCAGACACATCCCGTCATTTCTGAGTGTGTCGAGGGAATGTGCAGGAGAACATTCTGGTGTGTGAGGAATGATCTGTGAAGGGACTGCTGAGAAGCTCGGCCTGGCTCCATGGAACCTGGCATTCATGCAGGGGAGGGGACGAGGGCGAGGTGAGCTGGAGGGGTGTGTGGGGCCCTTGCTGAGCCAAGCAGTGGCTGAAGCAGCAGGGTCACCTTTGGAAGCTCCTCCCACAGCATGGGGTGGAGGAGGACCTTACTGCCTTCTGTCACTTTAGATTATTTTGGTACTAGGACTCAAACTCAGGACCTTGCTCTTGCCATGCAGGCACTGTGTAGTTGAGCTATTTCCTTGACTCACCTGAGTTTAGTGATTAGCCCAACTTTTCTGTGAGATTCAGGCTCTTGAGTGAGAAGGTCAGTTTTTTCCGAGCAGTTTATAGCACATAGGGAGGCACAGGCCCTGACCTTTGCCTTGTGCTCCTATCCCCTGTGCCTCAGTGATTGCCTGCTCTGGCAGTTTCCTTCTGCGACCTCAGTTGTTGTGAGACACATCGCCTGAGGCGGATTGTTGCCATACCCTCCAGGCTCACGCTTGCTAACTACACGTATCCATGTAGTTCAGAAATCCAAACGTGCGAAAAAGCCTAAGTCAAGAAGCATTCTGTTTTTAATGTCTTGTATATTTTTCTACGTAAGAGGTAGTAGACAGTACATTCCTTGTTTACCACCTGACATGTCTTAGAGGTCTTTCTATACCAAAGACATCTGTGTCTAGGTATTTGTATCACTGGCTTAAAGGACAAGTGCCTTTCTAATTTTGAGAGACATGACCATTTCTTCACGGCCCTACCGAAGCAGGTGTGTGTTTTTGCTGTTCTGACGGGTAGTCAGTGATGACACACTTTGTCTGATGACCATCTCTGATGGCCGGCGGGGCTCAGCATTAACTAGATCTTCAGGCTCCCTGTGGGCTGTTTTGAAGTCTGGGAGTCTGGGGCTGGACTGAAGGCTCAGGCCCATGGTGCAGCTGCTTTGCTGTGGGAGTCCACAGCCCTCAGCCTGGCCCCTTTCCCTCTGCAGACAAGCACGAGACGAAACTGAAGGGGGTCATCTACTTCCAGGCCATCGAGGAAGTGTATTATGACCACCTGCGCAGTGCTGCCAAGGTCAGAGGCAGGGAGCAGCAGAGGGCAAGAAGGTGGCCCTGCGGAAGGGAGGTTGGGGGGCGGCTCTAGGAGCTGAGGCCGCAGCCTGCCCTCTGTGGTGGGCGTGGCCCAGTCCTTGTTCTCTTTGTCGACTTTCTTTTCCTCTTTCCCTCTTCCCTTCCCAGAAGAGGTTTTTCCACTTCACTATGGTGACCACTGAGGTACCCTGCCCTACATGCCTGTAACCAGAGCTACACATTAACGTTTTCTCAGACCCCCTCAGCCCTGACCTCTGACCCCTGACCCCTGACCTGCCCTCCCTCTAACTTGCCTCAGGTCTGAGGGAGATTGGAACCCGAGTATACTTGTTGCCTCCCTCTTTGGAGAAGGCAGCAAGATGTCACCCCTTGGGGACAGGCTGTGCAAAAGGGAGAGCAGACGGGGTGGAGGTGCCTCAGAGTGAGGTTGGGAAGTTGATAAGCTGGGGTTTTGGAGGCCAGGGCCAGCCTCCTTCCCACCAGCCCTCTATGCCTGCCCCAGCCCTGACTGTTGCTCTTCTGCCCACCTGGCCTCAAGTCCTGTGCATAACTTTTCCCCTCTGCCTCTTCTTTGCTTTGAGACAGTCTTCACTAGAACAGCCCTTTGTGACTCATTCTTACATCTACTAGTGAACTGGGAATGCAGGGAACAGAGCCCCTTGCCCATTGTGCCCTTGCCAGGGCCCATGGGGCCTAGACAGCAGCTCTGCCCTGGTATAAGAGGGGGGCACTTTAGGACTCAGCCCTGAGTGCCAGGGCCTCCTGGGTGCTGTGGGGGAAGGCGGCAGGGGAGGCAGGATGTTCTGGGCCTGTGTGAGCCCCATCTTGGGACCTTCCTCCCTTCCCTCCACAGAGCCCGAATCCAGCTCTCACTTTCTGTGTAAAGACCCACGACCGACTGTACTACATGGTGGCCCCGTCTGCAGAGGCCATGCGCATCTGGATGGACGTCATTGTCACAGGCGCTGAGGGCTACACTCAGTTTATGAACTGACCGCTATGGGCCTCCTGGACCCCAGGCCAGCCCTAGGACCCTGCCTAGCACCTGTTGTGGTGCTCACCCTGGAGATAGAGCCACACAGTGGGAACCAACCTCAAAGAGGCTAGGCATATAGTGCCACCAGGGCTTTCGTGCAAGAAGACATCATGAAATTCTGTAAGGAGCTCAGGCCCGTGAGGTACTGGGCTCAGAAGAGGGAAGCTGGGGAGGGGATTGCTGGCTCCTGGGAGCCCAGAACTTGTAAGATCTGTTCCAGGTTGTGCCTGGGCCCCGGGGCTGAAGAGCTGTCTGAGAAGGCATCTCAGCTCTGACCTGGCGCCTGCTGGCCCCAGCCTGTTTTCTCTCTGTAAAGGACAAATATGGTACCAGAATCTGCCAAAGATCCTCTCTTGCCTCACCCCATCGAGGGGTTGAGCAGAGCCACATCTGGAGTTGGGCAGCAGCCTGGGCAGCTTGCTCTGCCTCGTCCTTCTCCTTCATTTATACTTTTTGTTACTCGGCCCAAAGGCCAAGGGAGTGTCAGCCTTGATCCCCTTGTTGGAGACCCATCTCCGTGGTCTCCATGGTGACTGCTCCATTGCCATGGTAACATATTACTAATTGCCCTTGCTCCACAGCTCAGCCCACTACTTCAGCCGTGGGCCATCTGAGGGTACATGCCGTCAACTCTCCAGCCCAGACCCGTGGGCACCTCGTGGGGGGAAGGGACAAACACCTGCTCCCTGCCTGTGTCTCCAGTCCTGGCACAGTCTACTGCCCTGCCTCACCTCTCCCACCGTGCCTTGCTTAGAGCCAGAAGGGATGATGCTGGCGATCCACGGCCACAGGAGCAGTGCCGTGCATGGGAGAGGGAGCTAGAGGCCACCTCTGGGTACTGACGGAGGGTGGCTCAGCACTCAGCCGAAAGCCTGAGAGGAGGGAGCTGCAGACGGAGGGGCCTACATTCCGGCCACCTCCTCCCTTTTGCATCAGAAGGGTGATAAAAAAAAGGAGAGTGGGGGACCCAGCCTCAGCTGTCTGGCCTCAGCCCTTCGAGCCTTAACACTAAGCCCATCTCCCCTGCCCTCATCCCCAGCTGTGGGCCCTTGGCTGCCTGGGCCTGAGCTGGGTATTTTTCAGTATTTGTAAGCATTTCAGCAGAACAATAAAGCATTTGGGCTATGTACTTGGGTGGTGTGAGGCTGGGGTCCTTGGGGTGATGGGGCTAGGGTTCCCCTCAGAAAAGGACATGTTCCCTTGTGATGCCAGGAGGGACCTGGGTCCCAGCCTCGGACATCCGTGTCACTGAGGACAAGCTGGGAGGTAAGGTCCAGAAGAAAGGGAGGGTACATCTTTCTAATGCCTGGGATTGAACTCAGGGCCTTCTGTTTTTGTTTTATTTGAGACAGGATTTCTGTTACCACTGATTGCCAACTGGCCTCACGGGCCTGCACCATGACATGAGGCTGGGCACAGAGGGTTAAGGAGGCAGGAGCTGGAGCCAGATGACCTGCTGGTAGACAGGCGTGAAGCCACCCTCCTGGTTAGTCCTTGTGGCTATCATGGTCTCCATGTCAGGAAACCCGGCAGGAGGTGGAGCACGAAGGTAGCCACCAGGCAGTGGGGGGTCAGGAAAGCCAGCTGGGTGCCTGAGGTCAGCCGGTCACCATAGTGGTCCATTAGCATCAGGGCTAGGCCATTTGTCCAGCCAAAGCCCTCCTGGAGAGAGGTAGGACCATTGGACCAACGTCTCGGGGAGGACTGGCAAGATAGCTCAGCGGTCCAAAGAGCCTGCTCAGGCAAAGCGCAGGGACCACAGTTCCATCCTTGGCACGTGCTGCACCAGCCCTGTCCCCGGGCGAGCTGAGCCAGCCACATACACAGTGTTGGGTAGTTCCAAGTCCTGTTTTGGTGACATGTAATTCCCCCCACCCTGGGGATACTAAGGACCACTGGTCAGTTTTTCCCTGGGCTCACATAGAGGTGACTACAGTGGGACCAGAGGGCTCATGTCACCTTACAGGGTAACAGAGCCAGGGTCCCCTGTAAGGTGTTGGCCAGCTCACCTGAACTTCATACTCCCCTCCACCACCTGGCTGTCCGTTGCTGATGTCGTACTGAGGAGAAGAGCAGACTGAGGTCGCACTGTCCTCAGGCCTCCAACCCACCCCAGGCAGCAAATCACGGACTTCCTTTGGGAGAAACTGCTCTGCCCACACATGGCGCTTACCCCTGCAGTGCCCCCAGTGACCACTGGGTGCTGCCACAGCCCTGGCTGGGCTGTCCTAGACTTTGCAAAGCCTTCCACTTCTACCTCACCTGGATGGGGACAGGGACCCCCCCCTCCCCCCCACATCAGCTCACCTTCTCATACATGGCTGACTTTTGTGAGTAGACATCAAAGTTGGTTCGGATCCAGTTCTGGGCCAGCTGGAAAGCCACTTCCTGGGTCTGAGGTGAATTTGACTTGGCCAAGCCTAGACCCCCAACCCAGCCAGGCCTGAGTCTCCAAAGCCCACACCCCAGATGGGGCAGAGGCCAGGCCTTACTGTCCCCAAGGAGGCAAGAGGCTTGGGCCCTAAGACCACCCCTCTGGGACCACAGGCCAGCTGCTTGAGACCCGGTGCCTGGGTTTAGAGGTCCTATGGACAGGTAAGTGATGAACCTAGTTGCTGATGGGATGGGGGCAGGAGACAGGAGCAGGGAAAGGACGAGGGCCTTGCAGCCCTGTTCATGCCTCCCCAGTACCAGGGCAGCTGAGTCCTGCACCCTGGATTTGGTGCTGGTAGATGCCCCTGCCTGCCTCCCTACCTCTGATGACCAGGTCCTGCAGGGGGGGCCAGCCATTGGGGAAGTCCCACTGCTGGCCTGTGTTCCGGAGAGAGGCTGGGATCCCGTAGTGGTAGGTCAGGATCTGGCTGTCCTAGAAGGTTCCAGTCATTGCTGTGACTGTGGGTGGAGCCTGGCCAGGGAGCCCTGGGCCCTAGGAAGCCCACTGTCCTCCCTGGCCCTTCCCTCTGGCTCTCTGCTGTCCCCTAGTGGCCACAGCAGGACCAACAGGGTGAGACAGGCAGAGGCAGCAAGCGTGGCTGGTCCTGCCAGGTCAGAGTCAGGAGGAGGCTGTCCTCTCCAGGGGGCATAGCTGCCCACTGTCCCCTCACCTCTAGGTATTTCAGAGCCTTGTCCACGTCGCCAGAGTCAGAGAAGCAGCCGGCCCAGAGTGGGGTCAGGTTGGATGGATAAAACTCAAGGTTCTTCTTCCTATTCTCAAGGTCATAGTCGAACCAGGCTCCCTTCTGCTCATCCCACAGGACAGCCTGCATCGCAGTCAGGCGCTGGTCCCGCAAGCTTTTGTACTTGGCAGCCTGGACATTGTCCCCTGGAAGGCACTGCCGTTAGGCTGAGCCTGCTATTGGGCCCCATGCCTTACATGGTGTCACCTTGTCTTTTGTTTTCTCTTGCTTCCTGGTGAAGCCCTGGGTCTTGAGCATGCGTGGCACATCCTCTGCTGAGCTACCCTGAGAGCCCCGGCTCTGCCTTGGCCTCCTCCATTTGTCTTCCTCCTCAACAGCTAAGCTAACCTGAGGGCCCCCCGGGGACTGGGTCTCCCTACGGCTCACGCTTTGTGCTTGCGGTTTGCAGAGTCCCTGAGCAGTGGTGTGTCCCTGGGGTCCAGCCTCCATGGGACACTGGCCCTATGAATTTCCTGGCTCTGAGGGGCCCAAGGGGCAGCACTAGGGAGATGGTGTGGAGAGCATCTGGATGCGCAGACTGGAGTGTTTCCCACAGGCCCCAGAGGCCGTCCTGGTAGGAAGTGGAAGGCAGTGTGGGACGTGGCAGCTCCATCTGTGAGCTGGCGTGGAGGTGCAGGACCAGCACTGGCCTCTCCTGGAGAGGCTGAGCGGGCTGGGGAGCCCATCACCCATGGAGCTCCCAGCAGGCCCATGGCCAGGGCAGGGCCACTGACCCTGGTGCTCACCCAGTCTGGCGTAGAAGCTGCTCATCAGCGCCTCCGCCTGGCACAGGAAGGCGTTCAGGTCAACTGGCACCTGTTTGCTGGTGTGGGTGCTGCTCAGCAGGTCGGGGTTTGGGCTTCCAACCAGCCAGCGGGAGGAGAAGTCCCAGCCCGACTCAGCCCCAGCCTTGAGCTCAGACCACAGAGCTTCTCGCTGCCCTGTAGAACAGAGAGGGGCCCAGGCCAGGCCTGGCTGCAGGATAATGTAGCAGCAGACTGAGGCCTGACATGCCCCTCAGAGGTCCAGCTGCCACCCTCTGCCCTCCTTCCGGGTGTTGCTCACCTACTGGCAAGGTGTTTGCCAACTCTTCATCTTTGCTATAGGACTCTGGCCTGGCAGAGGGAAGAGATGGGCAGCACTAGCAAGCACTGAGTCCTCTGCTCTGCCAGAAGGTCCAGCCCTCCTGAATCAGCGGCCCAGGGGCCCCGCAACGCTGGGTGGCCAGGTGCTCTCAGTGTGACATTCGAGAGGCTGGACTAAATCCCTCTTCCTCCAGCCCTGTCTCTGTGATGCCCATACTAGAGTGAATGACAAGAGTCTGACACTCGGGCTGGTCAGTTCCTCACCTGGGTCCCCCATAAGGGACATAATAGCGATTCAGGATATAGCTTTTTCCTTCCAAGTTCACAGAGACAGTCCTGTTCACAGTCCAGAAGTCCAATTCCAAGGCTAGGGTCTTGATGTTCTCCCTGGAGTCCGGCATGCTACACCTTAGCCTGGGCAAGCCCCCCACACCGGGAGGTCTCGGGGAGGGCTTGGGCCTACAGGACAGTGCAAGTGAGGTACCCACCGCAGGAAGGTGATATTGTTGGTGTGAGCCACGTATCGATCCATCATGAGGGTCAGGAGTGGGGGTTGGCTCCGCTGCAGGTAGTATATGCGTCCACCGTTGGGGATATGCCCATAGCTGCCAAGACAGGGGCCTGCTGAGTTATCCTTTGCCTGAGCCCATGGCATGCCCACTTCTCTTCCAGCCCTCCTCTTACGTCTTAACCAGGTCCAGAAAGTTCTGCAGCATGCCCCTCACTGTCTCGGCCATCTCAGAGAGGAGCAGACCCTCTATGACCCAGTAGGAGTCCCTGGGGAAAGACAGACAGACATCACCCCCTGCTACCTCTGCCCCACATACCAGCTAGTGGGGCACTGGCTGAGAGCTCCCTAAGATTGCTGATCTCTGTGGGACCCCTGGCCTCTTGGGCCTACATACTAACCAGTAGTAGAACTCGACAAAGCGCCCACCGGGCACAATGAAGGGGTGTTCTGAGTAGATCAGAGAAAATTGCTCAGGGTGGCTGAGAACTTCTGGCTTCATCTGGAATCAGGAGAGAGGAACTGTGGAGGCAGAGATGCTGGCCCTGTGGCTCTGGAGCCAGGCTGTGTCTGCTGTTGCTAAGCGGTGTGCTCAAGGAGCAGCTGCTGAAGCCTGGGTGTCCTCACCCTGAGCCCCCCTGTGCCAACCTCTGATGCCTCCTGAAGGAGTGTAGGAGCCTACCACTCAGCTTGGCACCAGACAGGTGTTATGGCTCAAATATAGATGGTCCCCCAAAGTCTCATGGACTCCTAGGTGGGGCTTTTCAGAGGTGGCTGGATCTATAGCTTGTGAGGCAGGGTCTAAGGTGTGTGATTACCAATTTAGTTCATAGATTGGTTTGGCACAATTCTTGGAGGGCATAATGGAAGCCCACCCTGGGTGTTAGCTGGATAGAATGTAAGTGAGAGAAAGAGGGCTGCTGGGATTGCCTGTAGCTTGCCGCTTTCCTTCTTTGCTACCTTTGCCTGCCATGCACTGTTTGTTCTTTCCAGTGCTGCTCTGGGAGCCAGCCAAATATGGACTGAAATCTCTACCAACTGAGCCAAACAGACCTTTCCTCCTTCCCTCGGAACCTTTCCCCAGGTGTGATGAGTGTGAAAGGAAAAGGCCGGGGGCCAGCAAGGGCAGGAGCAGCATGGGCCCTCTGGGCCCTCGGGGCCTCTCCCTGACCATTCCTACCACTCCCCGGTGAGTGTGGCTTCAGTGAGTGGCTCAGCCTGCCTTATCATTCTGAGGGAGCTGGTGTGCTCCCAAGGGGCCTGAGGGGCTGAGCTGTCCAAGGAGCTTCCATGCTGGAAGCACCAGGCCACAGGTGCTGAACAGGAGGAGGGAGCAGGTGGCCTGGGGAGACTTCCTGGAGGAGGGGACAATGAGAAGCAGACACTCCCCTCTGACCTCAGAAGTGCTTTCTAGAGGGCTTCCATTCCAGGAACAAGTGGGGAGGGGTTGTGTGTTCAGGAAACATCTGTTTTCTGGGGTGCTATGGGTCCCCAGCAGGCACAGCTTTCTCCCATCCCCAGCACGATGGCCGGGGTTCAGCCTGGCCTGACCCAGGACATTATTACCTTCCTTCCCAGCTTCTTCCAGATCTGATGCAGTTGTTCTGCCCAGGTGCGCAGCTTGGCATCTGAGATCTTCTGCAGGAACTGGGGGCTGGAAGAGCACCCCACGGGGTTCAGGAAGGCAGCCTGCCAGCAAGGCCTTCTCCCATTCTTTGTCCAGATTGTACCTGTCTTTCCAGTCCTCAGGGGTCCAAAGCAGCAGCTCCTGCCCCACAGGCTGGAAGTATTGCTGGACAAATTCTTGCAGCTGCTGCTTGGGGATGCTATGGTTGTGGGCAGTGGCCAAGGTGCTGAAACTCTGCAGGACCTGGTCTGGAGAGCAGGTGGCAGGAAGGGGTGAGGAGCATCCCTGAGCCTGGTGTGATCAGAAGCATCTGCGCTCACCTCTGCCATCTTTGGATTAAAGGTTCGGAAGGTGAGGTAGCCTCACCTGGAGCTTCGGACAGTGACATATCCACAAACTGCTTGTCGTCAGGGTAGAGCTTGGCCATCTGAACCTGATGCAGGAGCTCTCCATGGCAGTAGATCTGGCTACAGAGATAGCAGGGGGAAAGCAGGTCAGAAGAGAGGACAAGATTCCCGGGCAGATGGCGTGAGGCAGGTTCTCTGGGGCTGCACAGGTGCGCCGGAGGTGCCCGCATACTGTGGTGGCAGTTTGCAGGTGGTAGCGACACACAGAGCTAAGAAGGAGCAAGGAGGCGCTCGTGCAGTGCCATTGCCTGTGCCCACACTGGCTGGTCTTCAGACACAGTACAGAGTACCGATGGCAGGAAGACACTCAGCACTCTAATCAGTGACATGTTAGAGGCAGCAGGGACCAACTTTGTATGGTGGCCTCGTGCGGAAGGGACTATGGCAGAAGCCTGTGCGTTGTTCCAGGTGATGATCTGAGATCTTCAGACAGAACAGGTGTAGATGCAGGTGTAAGAGACACTCTCTGAGAGAGAATTATTAGCTTACTCTAGAGCACCAGCTCCAGACTAAGGGACACAAAACAATCTTACACCCACAATGCCTGTGACGTTTGGTGGTGATCAGGCTGCACTCTGATTAAAGAAGGCAGCGCTGGGGCAGTGACTCTCTCAGGAGCACACTGCACATGGCACAAGGAGGTGCCCTTTGAGTCTGCAGCAGGCAGCACTTTTCCCTCAGGGCCAACTCAGGAAGCCGCAAGAGATGATAAGTCCTGTGGCCACCTACCTAGAGCACTCTATGACTGATGAGAAGCTGCTGGGTTTGCAGGTGGATGCGGTATGTTATTTGAAAGGTCATCATCGCATGTGGAGATTCATTAAAGAAGGTAGGAAAAAGCCTAAGGGACTGAACTGTGTGTTGTTCTTTCAGGTATGGCAGGAGTGAGTGATAAAAAGCCTCTACATTTGGACTTTGACTGACTCATAGACAATGGTCAATGGCCTGGTAGATGGCAATGAAAAACTTATTAAAGGTCATCTGTGGCTGGCGCAATCCCTGGGCGTTAAAGTAGCTGCACATAGCTGGAGGTAGACACAAATTCTGTAAAATACTGTCTTGGAAGAGATGATATTATACCAATGTGGACTGCAGGGCCACTTTTCCTCAGCTCAAAACAGTATAGCTGGAGCCGGGCATGGTGGCGCATGCCTGTAATCCCAGCACTTGGGAGGCTGAGGCAGGAGGATTGTTGTGAGTTCGAGACCAGCCTGAGCTACAAAGTGAGCTTAAGGCCAGCCTGAACTGCATAGTGAGACCCTGTCTCAAAAAGACAAAAAAATAAATAAATAAATAAATAAAAAATAAAAATCAAAACAGTATAGCTGGGTGTGGTGGTGCACATCTGTAAACCCAGCTCGCTTGAGGCTGAAGCAGGTGGATGCTGCAGGTTCGAGGCCAGCCTGGACTACATAATGAGTTCAAACCAGCCTGAACGATACAGTGAGACCCTGGCTCAAAAAGGGGGGCTGGTAGGGAGATAGCTCAATGGTCTAAGCACCTGCCTGGCAAGTTCAAGGACTCTGGTTTAATCTCTGGTACCACATGCTGTACACCAGCCCCACACCAAGCTGGCCACTGAAAACCGGGTGTGGTGGTGCATGCCTGTAATCCCAGTGCTGGGGAAACTGAGACAGGAGGATCACTACAAGTCCACGATGTGTTGCAAGACCCTGAACCAAATTTTAGAAAAAGAAAGAATGAGTCAAAGGACATTGCAAGGAGCCGGGGAGATGGCTCAGTAGAACAAGAGCTTCTCTGGCAAGCACAAGGGCCTGAGTTCAATTCCTGGTTCCTTAAAAAAAAGGACATTATATCTAATGCCCACGTCATGGTTGGCTCAACCTATTTAACCACTGATTGTCTGAAATGGAGGAGACAAAGGCATGGAAGACTGGCTTACATAACACCCTCTCAAGAGGGACTTGACCCAGGGGGACAAGGACGGGTCCCCCTGCAAGGATTCCTCTGTCATCTATGTGGACCTAGGGGAAGTGGGTAGTGTTGCTAGTATGGCCGTACGGTCTCCCCCATATAACTCAGATACTTTTTTTCCCACCTGACACAGTGGTCCCAGGACCAGAATCTTTTGTGGATGTCAGAAGCAGGTATGGTTCCAAACAAGGAATTCCAGCTGCACCCTGAAACCTTTATGCAAGAATTCAGAAAGGCCCACAAGGAGGGTTCATCCCATCTCGCTATGGCAGGCCCATCAGGGAAATGGCTGCACTGCTTGGAGCCTGAGAAGGACCATAATTCTGTGCCTGTGCACCCCTACCCCATATGAAGGGCTGAGAGGGAGTACTTACTAGACTCCCATTGTTTACCAGAAATCTGGACCAGCACAGCGGGTGAACCTAAGGTCCCTTGCACATGTGGAAAGGCTTAGTAAGAATCAGTGTCAAGTGGAGAGAGGAGGAATAGCAGCTGAGGGTAAAGAAATAAACACATGGGCTGTACAATGAGGAAAATCCCACACTGCACTGCTGCCTGGAGAGACAGGGAACAAGAGAATGGCATTGTCCCTTGGCACAATTACACCACCCTGCAAGGGGCGAGCCCGGCACTGCCCAACAGCACCCCTCCTTTCGGAGTCTGTTGCCATCCGATGGCCGCACACAAACCAAGCAGCACAGCCCTGATGCTCTGGTCATACGCTGAGGTGTGAGCTGGCCCAGCTGCTGAGTGAAACTGCGAGAATGTGCCAGTCTTTTGATTCAGGTTCTGTCTACTAGAAAGGAGGGCAGAGCATTTGGGAAAGAATTTCCAGGAGCTGCTCCCTGCCTGGGCCTTGGACTGTGTGTCAGATTAACCACCATGCAGCTATAAACCTTGACAATCAAATGCTTAGAAAGTTCCTGGGTCTACGGAGCAGCAGCAGCCAAAAGAGGGCTATTCGGGCTATTGGGCTATTCGCACAACAGAGAAGGGTGGTGTCTAATGGGATTAAAGCTGCAGGCACCATCCAGGTGCCCAAGCTCTCCAAGGAGCAGTTCTGTCCCTATACAAGGAAGGCTGTGGGACACCTTCAGGCAATGCAAACTAAGTTACTGCTCAGTGTGACAGGGACGCGTGTAACCTGTTATGCTTCTGAAGCACAAAACACAAACCGTGTATCTCATTGTTCTCAAGTCTTCAGTACACAGTGGCAAACAACATGCCTGGTGGATTAAACCAGAGTCTCATCTTTTCCTGATGGGGGAAGCAGGCTCCAAACAGCGTGCTGCTTGCTCGGCTCAGAGCTGCAACTCTGGGGCTCCACCGGGGCTGCTCTAGGCCGCCATCCGGGCGGCAGTGGGAACGGGCAGTTCCTCCCGGGTTCCAAAGCCAGTCCTGCGGGAAAAGAGCGCACCTGCTCCTGGACACAGTGCCTCTGTGTCCTCAGCAGCAAGTTCCTATATCACCTCTGAGAACATTTCTCCCAAGGTGTTCTAGGGATCCCAGATTTCAAGAGTCCCTCGTGTTCTTCAGTTTTAGGGGTAATTTCTAATAATGTGTGCAAGCTACTCATTACCCCTCTCCTGGACATCCTCTGCTCCCCAGTCTGGGTGGTCATGCTGGGAGGTGCTCCATGCCCACTCTCTGTCCCAGGCATTTTCACCAGTCCCCTCCTTCGAAGGTCCAGTGGTCACTCTCTGAAGGCCATATGAGGCGTCATATGCCTTTGCTTCATAGCCCTACATGGGGGAAATGTTCTTGGGTAGGATACAGCACCCTCTCCCATAGTACAAGCAAGTCAAAGGGAAACTACCACTTCATATAAAATCTGTCCAAACGGGCTGGGAGCGTAGCACAGTGACAGCACTCTCATTCTGCACAAGGTGCTGGCTGGATCCTCACCACCAGGGCATCAATAAAACCTACTCAGGACGAGGGAGATAGCTCAATGATCTAAGCACCTGCTTGGCAAGCACAAGGACCTGGGTTCAATCCCCAGCACCACATGCCACATTGGCCTTGCTCCCAGGCCTGCTGAGCTGGCCACCCAAACTGGGCTTCGTGGCACACACCTATAATCCCAGCACTGGGAAGGCTGAGACAGGAGGACCACTTTGAGTCCAGGTGCAAAAAAAAAAAAAAAAAAAA
>PVKA01016302.1:29619-48303 GCA_004027165.1 Ctenomys sociabilis | reverse complement strand
AAGTGGCATCCACTTCAGTATAAATGCTTCAAACTTATCATTCTTAATAGCTGAGTAATACTCCATTATATAGAAATACCACATCTTTTTCAACCATTCCTCATGTGATGGACATCTTGGTTGTTTCCAAGATTTTGCTATCACACATTGCGCTGCTATAAACATAGGTACACATATATCTCTATGATACAATGTATCTAGATCCTTTGGGAAAATTCCCAGTAGGGGGATAGCCGGCTTGAATGGGATTTCTAGTCCTACTCTTTTGAGGAGTCTCCACACTGACCTCCACAATGGTTGTACCAGTAACTTCAACTTTGTAAAATAATATCTTACAAGAGAGTTTGCCTTTCCAGGATCTTCAGGTTTTATTATGATAGCAGGGGACATCGTAGGCTTGGAAGTAACAATTCTTATTCTGTATAACATGATTTGAAGCTATGCTTGCTGCCTAAAAAATATCTGCCTGAAACCATCTAACTTGCTGGACTCCTGAGCACACGTTCTACTTAAGGAAGGCGCCGGTGGGGGACAAGTGACCATCTGACTGGCTACCGCGCTCCATGCACAGTGGAGTTGGGGGAAGCTGCATTCTCCTCTGCATTTCTGCTCATACAGTGCTATTCAGAAGAATCCTCCAGCTCTGCCAACACTGTGGGGCCTCATGGCCGAAGTCTTCAGGCATCAGCAGTTCTCATGTAGGAAGATGAAGAAGAAATCGGGAAGTCTTAGGAACTTCAGTTTTGAAAGCATGGATCCATCATCTTTGAAACCACACAAAATGAGGACATCCTGTTCTATTAGCCCATAAAACTCTGATGGGCTAATTTGCTCCTGCTCTTGGCTGTAGCCAGGAATGGCTGCTCTCTGCCATAACTCATAAAACCTCTGTTCTTGGCCAACATATACATTGAAAAGATAATCTATTGTATATTGATTGCTTTTATGCAGTTAGTACAGTATATTTTTGGATCATCTTCAAAGGGATAATCGTTTCATGTGTCCCCAAGAAGTGCAAGTATCTTTTCACTGTAACTGTTACACGGAAACCCTACTCTTTTCCTTGCTGTGGAATTAAGTAAGGAATGAGAAAGGTTTAAAGGCAATTGGAGGAGAATTTTCCAAGTCTTATAGAGCATTCCTCTCCTAGCTCTCCTCTTCACACCCTCCTCTTTCTCTCCCCCTTGTCAAATGGATGTGAAACATAAAATAAACAAGCAAACAAATAAAGTGCGTCGTGAAATTCAGATTAATAAGCAGTTAATGCTTGAAATTCTTTTTCTCTTCCTAATTTCTTTCTTTCTTTTTTTTTTTTTTTTTTGTGGTACAAAGGATTGAACTCGGGACCCTGCACGTGCCAGGCAAGCACTTAATCTATGGAGCTATCTCCCTGGCCCTCTCTTTCTAATTTCTTACAACTCCCCCCTTTCAGTTTTGCATACACATATCTGGTATCTTAAACAACTAATTTGAAGACAACACTATGCAATACAACAAATACTGTTGTCTCGGTTACTCTTCTCTTGTTGCTGAGACAAAATACCTGACACCATAAATGAAGGAAGGGAAGGTCTATTTAGCTCATAGTCAGAGGAGGTTTCAGTCCATACTCAGCTAACTCCAAGGCCCAGTAGCACATGGTAGAGAGCAGCCATTCATGGCTCAAGCAAAGAGCAGGAGCAAAGGGGAGGAGTAACAGTAACAGTGGCTGTGGAGAGCAATTCTCTCTCTGTCTCTCGCATGTTACATTCGGGCTCCGTGCCCCAGGCTGTGTAGCCCTCACACCTATAATCCCAGCAGTACTCAGACCCATAATCCCAGCTTTGGACCATGAATTAATCACAAACTGTAGAACAGTGCCTCAAGCATGAGGCTTTAGGGGGACAAATACACAGAAACCAAAACATTTGCACAAGCTGTTAACTCTCAGATCTGTATTATTTTGTTTAATGAAATTCTGTATTATTTCTAAATTTTTTATTATTATTTTATGTTCTCTTTAAAAAATATATAAAAATAAATAAATTCAGATTAATGTAAGAAAAAGACAATCACACACCTTCTAGGAAGGTCAGTTCTTCTGTTGCCACCAGGGGCTATGAGGTTTCTCTACTATGAGATGAGGACATCCCAGGGCAGGTGATGGAGTGACACTGAGGACAAGCCAGGGCCATGTGTGCATGTGTCTGAAATGTTCAAGTTAAAATGTTGAAATGATAAATTTGAACTATAAGGGAGCTGTTTATGAATATTACACAGGTAGCCTTTTAAAGTAAATAAAACCAAATTTAAAAAAGACCCACTAGAAGTAGGTTTTACATTTATAGAAACTGTTTGATTTCAATTCTTTTTTTTTTTTTTTTTTTTTTTTTCAGTATTGGGGATTGAACTCAGGACCCTGCGCTTGCCAGGCAAGCGCTTATTCTACTGAACTATCTCCCTGGCCCTCAGTTATTTTCCAAAGTAGATAAAATACTGCAAGAAATATAACCAAGATGTTCGTGGTAATTTTCTTGTGGGACATAGAGTTTAGTTCAATTTCTAAAATTTTTTTCCTATTTTTTTTTTTTGGTGCAGGGTCTCACTATGCATGCAGCCCACATTCATAGTGATCTTCCTGCTTTTTGCCTCCCATGTGCTGGGATTACAGGCGCGCGCCACCACGCCTGGATTGCATTGCCGGCTCAGCGCACCCGAAGGCGGGGCCGATGCGGCTGGGAAGATCGAACACTGGTCCCTGCGCTTACCTAAGCAAGCGCTTAGTCCGCTGAGCTATACCACCGGCCCTTTTCTAAAAATTTTTTAGTGTATTTTTTGTACTTTCCTAATTTTCAATAGTTACCATGCCTTTTTATAAACAGAAACAAATCCTCAGCCTCTTAAGTTATCCCATTCTAGGGAACAGAGAGGCCCAGGTGGGGCTGGGGTTCATACCGTGGTATCTTGTATACCACATCTCAAGTGATCTCATGACAACTTAGCATATAATATAATGGTGGCTGTAGACCTGGATCCTCCAAATTAGACCCGAATCTGAGTTTAGGAATTGAAAGCAATAATGTAATACATTTTTTTGGTGTGGAGGGGGAAGAATTAGTAAGAAGATACCTTACTTAGGACGTATGGGAACTGTGGTAGCTATTCTAGTTCCTGTGGAAGAAAGTGGCAGCTTCCTTCCCACCGTGTAGTCATGCACATTTTTTGTGCCACTTTATAAAACATAAAGTGGCACAAAAAATGTTGCCTCCCCAACCTGTGCCATTTGGTCATAGAGACAACATGTAGTTAATGTGAATATCAATCTTGTTATTACAGAAAAATGCACAGAATGAGGGGATCAGAGGACAAGTTCCCATGCTAAGATGAGCTGAAATCTGTGTCCATGATCTGAAGCCACTCTTGCTTGCTGCCTTTTGAGTTTTGGATTGTAGCAAGTGGACAATGTACTTGTAAAATGTTCAAGAAAGACTTAAAGACTGGGTGTGGTGGTGTGCGCCTATAGTCCCAGCACTCAGGAGTCTGGAAGCAGGAGGATCACTATGAGTCTGATCTATGCAATGAGATCCTGTAGACCTTGTCCAAAAAAAAAATTGATACTGTTTAAAAATAGATAAATAAAAGGGCCAACCAAATAGCTGAGCAAATTAAAGTGCCCGCAAGCAAATAAATAAACAAATATAAACACTTTTGCTAAGATATTTTAGATCTAGTGCATATGGGTGCCCAGTGAAATTGCTTGTAATGAAGTTATGTACAGGACTGTTAAAAAGTTGGCCCTATACTGATAAGAGACATATGCTATAATAATGTCTGTAAGTATAATATCATGTATGCACCTTCTATGATACCAAAACATTATGAAAAGTTTGCAATGTATTAATTTATCAAATCCATCTTTTCAAGGTATCTTAAAACTGTCTCATTTGTAATTCAATAAAATAAAAATTAAAAAAAAATTAGCCCTAGCCTTTCAAGGTCAGTGAAGACTCAGGACATAGGAGAACCTGTACTGCAACATCATGTTGAGCCCCAAATTTTCTTAACAAGGAGATCATGGAGCCACAGAGGAAAGAGATTGAAGTTCTATAGTGTGCCTGGGGAGAGTCACATGGAGAGAAAACTTTCTCTCAGGCTCTCAGAGCAAACTGGTGAAGTATTGGCTATGACCCATCCACTTGGATGACACAGACAAAGGATCTACAGATCTTGTACAGGATTACAAGATAAACCCTGAGGGGACTTCACTGACCTCATCAGAAACAAAAACTGCATCTTTTGGTATATAGGTCTTGCTCTATCTAGGTCTTAACCATCCAGCAGAAAAGTATAAAAATGAGGTATACAATATGGGGCCATAATAATAAGTTGAGCTGTAAATGTCTATGGTTGACAACTTCTTCAGATAACTCACTGTTGTTGTGGAATGCTGGACTGTGTTGGATTGTGTCGTCGAGTTCAGGCACCTAAATTGTTTGAATGACAATAGAGTGCCCGTCTTTGACAGGTGTAGACAAAGGAAGGGGTATAGAAAGGGAGAATCATGATGTATAGACAGTACAGTTGGGATAGATAACCCTGTGCTTCTACATAATTCTATGAGAGGCAAGACTTGCACTAATGGTGGTTGGACAGGATATTATGTTGGCTTCTAGTACTATGGACAACCACTAGGAAAATAACAAGGTAGAAAGTACTAATTATTGAATCTTTGATGTAATTCAGGTATAAAAAATAAGATACATAAACAGCTACACTCTCTTAATTTACTAATAAGAGACATCTGCTATAATAATGTCTGTAAGTATAATATCATGTATGCACCTTGTACGATACCAAAACATTATGAAAACAGTTTGCAATGTATTAATTTATCGAATCCATCTTGTCAATGTGTCTTAAAACTGTCTCATTGATATTTGTATTTCAATAAAATAAAAAATAAAAAGAAAGAAAATAGGACATAGAGAGATCTTTGTCAAATGAGGCAGGGACAAAGAGGCAGAGAGAGGAGATGGGGAGGGGAGGGAAAGGGGATGAACAGCCACCAACTCTGCACAAGGAATGCAATTATTGTGTAATGCAAACCTGTACTACTAAAAACTTAGAGCTGAAAAGAAATAGCTAGGCTGCACATTGCCATAATGCATATAAACTGTTTTAAATAAAGTTTATCACCTTTAAAATTAAAAAAATAAAAAATGCAGTGTATATTTTTTAATTTAAAAAATACATTACAATAGCAGACACATTGTCATTAATCATCCTCAAATACTGCCTGTCTTTTCAACCAGACTCACCCCATTGTTCTTGCGAATTTCTTTCTTGCTTGCTTGCTTTTTTCCTTTTCTTTTCTTTCTTTTGTTTTTGTGGAACTAGGGATTGAACTCGGGCCCTTGTGTTTGCCAGGCAAGCACTTATGAATTTTTCTTTTTTTTTTTTAGGGAAGGGTCTGCAGGGTGCTCAGGGTCTCACTACTAGATTGGACTCATTGTGATCTGCCTGTTTACAGCCTCCCAAGAGCTTGGATTACAGGTGCACACTACCTTGCCCAGTCTCAATTGCCATCTCAGTGAGCCCGGGGGAGTACCGGCACAGCAGGCCCCAGGATCCAACTCTTGGCCCCTGCGCCTGCTTGCAGGTACTTTAATCCATGAATTATTTGGCCAGCCCTTCTTGCCAATTTCTGAAGCTGTTCTGGAAGTCCTCTTTCTCTATTTTCTGAACCTGGCACAGTGACTTCTTGCTCTCCATGAAAGGCAAAAGGAACATGAAGAATGAAGCCTAGAGTTATAGACCTGCTTCCCCCACCCCTCTGCCAATGTGTATGGAGAAGATAGAGCAGAGGAATGTTGTTGAGAAGTGGAATCTGTATCACTAAGTTAGCATAGTACTTATGATCTTGAGTACATAACATGGCCTGAAGAAATTGGGCCAGATGTTAATGAAGTCCCTACTGACTTCAGTCTTTCATAGCCTGGTACCCAAGGGGCTCTCACCTGTAAGAGGTTATCGTTCTCCTTCATAAAACTTACAGTCCAGTTCAAGGCTAAGGGAATACTTCTCCCCCCTTCCCTTGTTAGATTAAAATGCAGTTGAAACTTTTCAAGTTCACTTACCAGTGTGCTGCATATAGATGGCTCTTGGCTGTCATGACTGAAATATCATTGTATGTTTCATACACCAAAAATTAACTTTGCCTCTGAGCTATCTCCCAAAATATAGCTACTGTGATGCACAGAAAGCATAGTTTAATATTAGCTGAAATAAGATGATTTTAATATTTTTTGAATCATAGACCTCACACAGACTTATTTTTAAAAAAATAAGTAACAGCAAACACAGATGCAGCCCTTGGTTTATATCAGGTGCTCTATGTGCATGTGTTCTGGTTTATTAGATCCTTACAGTATTGGTCCTATTCTTTACCTCTGAGTCAGTAAGAGGCTAAGCTGCCCCAGATCATTTTGCAGGACAAACTGTACCCACAGCAGGACCCTCAGCCACTACACTCCTCTTAGAGAAATGCTTGTGTAACAAACACACATTTTTTTATGCACAGTTCCAGGGCATATAAGCCTCACTGAAAGGTTAGTCTTTTTTAGGAAACTCTGACCTGATGGTATCATAAGAAAGCGGCTAGTTGGAAAGCCATCATTAGATCTCTCCAAACCAAAGACTGTCCACGTGGAGATACTTTTGGCATGTGGCAGTGAGGAGAGGGAGCTGCCAGCTTGTGTGCATGCCCGTGGGATGCAGCCAGCGTCATCAGCCATGCCACTGACTCTCAAGGCGTGACCATGAACAGCATGTCAGTGTTGGCAGGCTTCCGTTAGAAAGCTCAGGTCTGCCGAATCAGAAGCTGTTGTCATAGCCATGCATGTCATCCTCAGGGCAGCAAAGTCCTGTGGCCTTTGGGTAAAAATTGAGATGTGCTGTGGCTGCACTGTCCAGCTGGATAGCACATGCCACAGATAGCTACTGACCACTTAAAGTGTGGTAGAGGAATTACAGTTTAATTTTATTTGATATAAATGGTCACATGTGTTGAGAGGCTACCATACAGAACAACACAACTTGATAGTGTTCCTGACTACTCCCATGCACTTACATCCAAACAGCTTGCTGCCTTAGACATGATTTGACACAACACAGCACAGCACAACACAACACAACATAACACAACAAAAAGTGAATGCCATTTGGATAAGTTCGTGTTGCTATTTAATATTTAAGTATTCTGAATTTGATATAGTTTAACTAGAAAATATAGAAGGACCTTGCAGCTTCACACCAGTGAGATATTTCCTAAGAGCAAACCAATTTGTATGTATTTCCAAGTCAGAACTTATTGTCAGCTATACTCCCTTTGGTAATTGTGTATGCTTTAGATCCTGAGTGCAAAACTTAAACTCAATACCTCAAATTTTGGAAAGAAAATGAAATGGAGCTTGTCATCACGGGACAGCTATGGTGCTCTGATTGTTGGTAGCAGGCAGGAATAATGTGCAGGAGTTTTGAATGTTCCACACAAATGAAGGGTCATAAATAGAGGGACAGGGACAGGAAATTGCATTGCATGTTAAGAATGGCTAAAGTGTAGTGTGCGTAAAATTTGGGAATCCAGACCCTCCCATACGTTTGTGTCCAGTGGAATGGCAGAATTCATGGCTTTCCTCATCCCTAACTTCCAGCCCTTAAATTCTAGTCCCTGTCCTACAATCTGAAATGAGGTACTCACTGTGATGAAAGTGGAGGACACAGGGAAGGCTTGACCAAGCTAAGAGGTTGTCTGGGCAAAAAGGACACAATGGACTGTCATACATAACACATCTACTGAGGCCCAGAAAATCTGAGAGGAAACTTGATACTCAAAGAGGACTTGGGTCCCTGCCTAAAAGGACTTGGGTCTCTGGTGAGGGAATTGACACATTAATAAATGGGTGAAAGCCATGCCACCTGCTTTTTAGAGGTAGTCTGTGCAAGATCCTAAAGTGGAGGGGTGACCCCGGTCTGGGATGGGCTGCTGCGGTGGTGCTGACACCTCATGTGACAGGGAGGGACAGTCAGACTGGGAGACATGGAAGCAGATTTGCAGATTGACACTGAGGACCAGGGGAAGCTAAGAAAAGTGGTTAAAATGATTTTCTTGTATCTGTATGCAAAGGAGCAAAGATGCATGCATGTGTGTGTGTGTGTGTGTGTGTGTGTGTGTATGTCTCTGTGTGTGCATGCGTGTGCATGTGTGTGCATTCATCCTAAAGCTTCTTGATGTCTCTTCATCATTTTTTTCTGGCTTCTAGTCCTTGACCTCACTCACTGCTGACCTGGTCATCATTCTTTCTCACTTAGATTTCAGAAACAAAAGTCTGAATAGCCATGTGAGTTTGTTTTGTGTCTCTCTAGTTTAGTGCCTCCTTTCTGCATGTGGGCCATTTGTGCATGTGCACTTGTGTGCACCCCAGCTTACACTGCTGGCCCTGCATGCATTGGGGTCAACTCAGACCCACCTCTCAAAGGTAAAGAGTCTCTCCTTGAACTTAAGGACAAGCCCTTCTGAAGACATTTTATTTGGGCACAGACATCGTCATTTATTTGTTAGTGCATCCATTCATTTAGCCTCAGCTTGTGTCCTTTGGTCAAGCTAATATCTCTGGCTAAAAGAAAACAAAAAGCTGAAACAAAACAAAACAAAAAAATTCTCTCTGTTATTTTCTTTTGTTGTTGTTTGATTTTTTTTTTAATGTATTTAGTACAGGGTCTACAGGGTCTCATTACACAGATCAGACTTGTGATCCTCCTGTCTCAGCCTCCCAAACGCTGGGATTACAGAAGCATGCCACCATGCCCAGCGCAGTCCCTGTCTCAGCACACCCTGGGGGTGGGGCAGGCATGGCAGGCTGGGGATTGAACCCCAATCCCTGTGTCTTAAGTAGGTACTTTAATCCACTGAGCTATCTGGATGATCCTAGTTTAGTCTTTTTGAAACAGATTTTCATTATATAGCTCAGGCTGGCCTTGAGCTCACTTTGTAGCCCAGGCTGGCCTTGACTCACAGCAATCCTCCTGCCTCAACTTCTTGAGTGCTGAGATTACAGGTGTGAGGCACCATACCTGACTTTCATTTCATATATATGTAATTAAGGTATATTTCATATTTATTCATGCAGTTAAGTTGTATATGTAATTAAGATAATTATTATACATATATATAATTAAGATAAATATTATACATATATATATATATATATATATATATATATATATATTTAATCTGTTTGTAGAAAGTAGAAATACTTTAGCATGTCTTCATACATGTGATAGGCCAGGATAATAAATTCATCAAATGATGGCACTTTAAGGCCCTGAATCTGGTTTTAAGATTAGAGGCAGACCCTCGCGGCTGTGTGGCGCTGTCCTTGGTCCTGCCAATGACTTTCTGCCGAGTCTGCCTTCAGCGAGTTCTCTCACACAATTGTGTCCTGCCTAAATTTGTGAGGCTTAATTCTTTTTTTTTTTTTTATTTATTTTTATTTTATTAAAATATAAATGTCAATCAGACAGTTTCAAGACACCTTAACCATACAGATTCGATGAATTACTACATTGCAAACTGTTTTCATAATGTTTTGGTATTGTACAATGTGCATACATGATATTATATTTACAGATATTATTTTAGCAGATATCTCTTATCAGTGAATTAAGAGTGTAGTTGCTTACTTATCTTATTTTTTTATACCTGAATTATATCAAAAATTCGATAATTATTTACCGAGTGGATGACCATAGTACTAAAAGCCGACATAATATCCTGTCCAAACACCATTAGTGCAGATCTTGCCTCTCATAGAATTAGGTAGAAGCACAGCATTATCTATCCCAACTGTACTGTCTATACACACACATCATGATTTTTTCTTTCTACACCCCTTCTCTGTCTACACCTGTCAAAAGTGGGCACTCCATTGACATTCAACTAACTTAGGTGCTTGACCTTGACACCACAATCCAACACAGTCCAGCATTCTGCAATCATAGTGAGTTATTCAAAGAAATTGTTGACCATATCCATTTACAGCTCAGCTTAATATTATGGGCTCACGATGTATACTTCATCTTTGTACTTTTCTGCTGGATGGTTAAGACCTAGGTAGATCAAGGCTTATATACCAACACAAGAACTTTATATTTCCTATGTGGTCATTGAAGTTGTGAGGCTTGATTCTTTGCTATTGCATGCCACCAACAGCCCTTTTAACTGATAACTCACCTTCCTCCCTCTCTTTTACCTCCTCCTCCTTGTTTTTATCCTCCTCCTCCCTCTTCTTTCTTTTCTTCTGTTTACAGCACTTGGGATTGAACTGTGCTAGGAAATACTACAGCAGAGCCATTTTCACAGGCCCTTTGATTTTCAGACAGGGTCCGAGTTGGGCGTGAACACATGGTCCTCCTACCTTAACCACCCAAATACCTGCAATTATAAGCAAGTGCCACTACAGCTGGTGGGTTTCTGTTTGTTTGTTTTGCAAACTTGTGGTCCTTCTGCCTCAGCCTCCTCAGTAACTGGGCTACAGACATATGCCACTGCACTGCTGACTCTGGTCTTGTCTGCAGGTCACTCATTATTTGTCTCTGACTTATGTTCCTATGGCTACTCTGCATCACCTCACTCAGACCAGAGGATTCTTGCCCCAGCAATCTCAGGTTGGATTTTTCATTGTTGCTGAGACAAAAATACCTGGACCCAAAGTTAAGGGAGGAAAGGTTTATTTAGCTTACAGTTTATAAAGGTCACAAGTCCACAGTCAGCTGGCTCCAAGGCAGGGTGGCATGGCAGAGGAGAAACAGCTCATGGTGGGCAGAAGGTAACAAAGCAACAGTGCACGACCACAGCTCTTTCTGTCCCTTATATCTTATCCAAGCTACTTAGGGTGGATAATACTCAGACCTTTAATCTGATTGCTCTTAATTCTATTACCCTTGAGTGGTAACCTATTAACCAATCCCAGTGTCACATACTCTAGATCCAGCCACCACTGAAAAATCCCCATTTATTGCTGCATGAAGCTTTGAGAGGACATCTAGACAGAGCCGTAACACTGACCAAAAGAAAGTCTCTGTTTATAAATGTTTTCCTCATTTCCTTTTCAGTTCATTTGCAGAGTGCTGCTTCCTACAGAGGTCATTTCTGTGAGCTGATTGCTACACAAAACATATTTTCTTTTATGATTAGTTCAGAATTGGACTTCAATTAGCCCAGAGTGACCCTTGTGTGTCTTATAGTATGCAGGGCAGACTTCAGCTCTCATTCCATTCTAGTGGCTGGAGTTCTGTAGTGTTACATTTCTGCCAGGTGACAGTGATAAATGAAACTGATGTTCAATCTACAGCTCTCTGAGAAACAATCCTCTTGCTCACTTAAGATAGATTAATTTGTTTTATTTTCTACAAGATCTTTCCAATGCATTTAGTTTCTAGTTTTATAGATACATTTCATATATAAAAGTTTAGCTTTATAATGAAAAACTAACTTTTCTTAATTAAACTAAATGACAGAAAGAAGTATTGACATAATTATTCTTATATTATGAGTCTATATTGACACTAACTAATGGATATAGAGAATGAATATAGTTTGATTTGTTGGGGTGGTAGTTAATTTATAATAATTCAATTTTTAAAGATATTCATAAACAGATATGAGTCAAATAAAAATTTAAGGGTGCTGCTGCTGATGATTTGGGTACTGGAAATGATCTTAGTACCTTACACTTGCCAGGCAGGCTGTGCGTTGCTGAAGCTATATCCCAGACCCCAAATAATTTTAAAATACAAGCTTAATCACAAAACTCAATCTCTTCCACTCTTTTCAGGAATCTGCCTATTATAAAATATAGAACACACTTATAAATGCCTTATGATGTATCACTGTGGCCAAAGTACAGACAGATAATCTTGAGACTGGCAATGTGTCAGTCCCTTGCTTTGTGTTAGGTGACCGATAAATTGCATAGTTCCTACTGATGTTTTATTGATGCTATTTATGTAACTTTACCTCTTAGCCACAGTTTTATGTTAAATATTATATCTTTTTAATTGATAATAATAGCCAATTTTCACCTATAATATGCATTTTTACAGTTGGAAAACTTTTTTGTCTTTTTACAGATTTAATATACAATAATAGTGATTTAACTTTTCATTAAAGTGATTTAATAACAAGTTATATGAGGACTGTTTAATATGTATTTAGTTAAATTCTATTTGTTCACACTTTGTAAAGAACATGAAGGTTTTGATGCAACCCAACAAGTTGTCCAGACTTAGAGGCTCAGCGCATTTAGGATGCTCCAGGGTAGGACTGGGGTATAGCTCAGTAGTAAAACATCATATATTTAGCCCATGCAAGGCCATAGATTTGATTCCCAAGTCCATATTTAAAAATCTGTCCTTGGGGCTGGAGAAATAGCTCAGTAGAATAAGCGCTTCCCTGGCAAGTGCAACAGCCTGAGTTCAATCCATGGTTCTGCTACCCCCCCACCCCCAACTGTCCTCAAGTATCACAAGGCTGTAGGGTAAGAAAGGCAGTCACTGAGCTGCTTCCAGTGGAAGTGCCTCTTGTGGCCCATCTGTGGCAGGCTTCCTGCCTTCGCACAGCCTATTGGTCCTCAGTGTCTCAGGTGCTGGGATAGAAAAGGTTAATAAAGTTATTGAAGGTTATAAACTATTCCTGTCCTATGACCCTTTTTTTCTGCATCAGGGGAGTTAGTCTAAGAAAATAATAAACATAGTCAGGTTTGTTGATTGCATCACTTGGTAGCATCATCCATTTCGGAAAAAAAACCCTAAATGTCCACTATAAATGGAAGTTATCAAAGCTGATAATAAATTATACATGGAAGCTTTCAGGCTTAAAAAACAGTAACAGGAGAGCTCTTTATGCAAATGATGTTTTACATGGGAATCCAAATCTATAAAAGTAACAAGGCAGCTATTTGGGATGAATTGAGGCAGAGGATCTTCCTGTGTCACCCCATCCCATTGCTGCGGAAGATCTGAGAGACCTATTTGAGAGGTTATGTTAAATACGAATTTATTGACATAGAAAGATGTTCATGCTCAACTGCACTATAAAACAAATTTGAAAGCTTAGTATAATTTAAATTTTATTAAAAAAATGTGTTCTTCAGTTATGCTTGTGTATGTCATAACGTGTGTGTGTGTGTGTGTGTGTGTGTGTGTGTGTGTGTGTGTGTGAAAGAAATTGCTTTGGCAGGCATCAGCTTTTAAAACTTTGAACATTAATGTTTTAATGTTTTCCTTCTGCTTATATACTGATTTAATTTTAAAATAATGACTGTCTCAGTTACTCTCCTCTTGTTGCTGGGACAAATACCTGACATACAAAATGAAGGGAAAAGGCTTATTTAGCTCATAATTACTGGAGATTTCAGTCTATACTCAGCTGGCTCCAAGGCAGACTGGCACATGGAAGAGGGCAGCAGTTCATGGTGGCAGAAGATGGCAAAACAGGAAGAGTAAAGGAGGAGTAACAGCAACAATGGCAACAGAGAGCAAGTCTCTCTCTCCATCCCTCTTATGTTACATTCAGGCTGTCTGCCCCAGGCTGGGTGTAGTGCTCACACTCACAATCCCAGCAGTACTCAGACCCATATCCCAGCCTTGGATCGTGAATTAATCACAAACTGTAGAGCTGTGCTTCAATAGCTACATGAGGCTTTGGAGGGAAAAATACACACAAAACATAACAATGAGCATGGTTTTTTCCTCCCTGGATGTCTGAGGATCCGTTGCCATCATGGATGACGCAGTAACTATCCAACACAGAAGTTCATGACCAACCGATTTCTTCAAAGGAAACAAATGGTCACTGATGTCCTACACCCTGGGAAAGCAACAGTACCTAAGCCAGAAATTTGGGAAAAACTCACCAAAATGTACAAGACCACACCAGATGTCATGTTTGTGTTTGGATTCAGAACCCATTTTGGTGGTGGAAAGATGACTGGCTTTGGCATGATTTATGATTCCTTGGATTATGTGAAGAAAAATGAGCCCAAACATAGACTTGCAAGACACGGTCTGTATGAGAAGAAGAAGGCCTCAAGAAATCAGCGGAAGGAACACAAGAACAGAGTGAAGAAAGTCAGGGGCACTGCAAAGGCCAACGTTGGTGCTGGCAAAAAGAAATGAAGTGGCCGTGAGCTGGCGACTGGAGAACAGCAGAAGGAGTGGAGATTCTGCAGGGCCTGTCCGCAGTGACTGCGACTTTTTTCATGAGATTTAATAAACTGTAAAAACTAAAAAAAATGAGCATGTATTATTTTTGTAGCAAAATCATAGCTTGTTTAAATATATACTAATTTCTAAAAAATCACAATTTTCAAATATATAGTATTTGATAGAATATAAGCAGAGTAGCCGTCCTCTAGTATGACTGCTGACCTTGTAAGAAGGAGAAATTTGTGCACAGAGAACAGTGCGTGATGTGAAAGGCAGACAGAAGCCATGAGATGCTGAGATTATCAGCCAAACACCAAAGCTAGGAGACCAGAATGAACAGGTTCTTCCTCAGAGCTTTCGGAAGAGGCACCCCTGCTGATGTTTGACCTTGGAGTTCTAGGTTTTACAGCTGTGAAATAGCACCTTGATGGTGTTCAAGACACCTAGTCTGAGGTGTTTGATGAGACAGCCCTGGGAGACTCACTCAAACACCTGCCCCCTCATTCCCCTTTCATTTCATGCTGCAGATCTGGATTAGCGAACACAGGCATATACTAAGGCCCAAGATGAGGGAGCTGTTGGATGGCCTTCCATCTTAATCCAGTTAAAATTAAAATTCTCCTTTCTTCAAAAGGTGTTATGAAAGGTAATTTATTGGGTACTTCAGGCACATGGAATAGAGGATAATATTTTATAGGAAAATCCTTTTAACACTTGAGATTATAGCAAATAGTGTCGTCTTTGAGACCCTTTTACCTAAGAATGTATCTGCATGTATTCCAGAGTTTATAAGGAGTTGATACTTCATTAACTCTTCATACAAATCCAATTTAACCAAATTGTAATAGGGTTGGCACTTGATTATTCCACTATAATCATTTGCATGATTTTTAGTGTCATAATTGTTGAAAACTGATATTAGTCTTAAAAGTGGCATATCTTATTTAAAAATATTTAGTGCTGTATAATAGCAATAATATTGGATGTATTATGCAGTAAAAGTGGAAATTATGTTGCAAAATCATAATATGATGGAATATTTTGAAGTAGAAGAAATAGAAAAGGCTTGCTGGGAGAGAAACACATGTTCACTCACCATATGTTGGATGTCTGTCTCAGGGTGGAAGGCAGGAAGGAGCTTAGGAGTGTCTCATACCTGCCCTGTCCCAGGTCTAGAGACTTCAATCAGCCTGAACAATTCTGGTTCAAGAAGAGGGTTTTCAGTCCCTGCAGTCAGAGTAGATAGAAGTTTTGGTATATTTGAAAATACCATTTGCCAGTTAGTCTGTATATATGATACTTAACATTATAAGGTCTTAATCATAAATAAATAGTATGATGCTGGTAAAAAATGGGTGCATGGACAGGGAAAGAAGAATCAAAATGTTTTATGTACATGTTCTGATTCCAATTCCCACAATGTATTACATTATGTACTATAAACATGTACTAATAAACTTTTTTTCAAGAAATAAACTACAAAGCTAAAAATAAAATACCTTTTGATCTTTAAAATAGATTTGCATTTTAGAAATAAAAAATTGCTTTTTTAAATGCATTTAGTACAGTGTCTATAGGGTCTCACTATGCAGATCTGACTCGTTGTGACCCTCCTATTTTCAGCTTCCCAAATGCTGTGATTACAGATGCGTGCCACTATGCTCAGTCTCAATCCCTATCTCAGTGCACCCCAAGGGTGGGGCCGGCATGGCAGCTGGGGACCAAACCCTGGTCCTTGTGTCTGCCTAAGTAGGTGCTTTAATCTGCTGAGTTATATGGTCAGCCCTAAAATTTGATTTTTTTAAAAAGAAAACCTATTTACTATAATTTCACCTAGTATCTCATAACTTTTGATTGATAGTTAATTTTAAAATATGATTCGAAAAATATATAAAGTATATTCCCCAATACCTAATTAGGATAGTTTTTAGGCTGATTAACTTTACCATATCCTTTTAATCCTTCGGTTTATTAATGCCCTTTATCATATACAAATTCAGAGAGGGGCCGGTGAGATGGTTCAGTAGAATAAGTGCTTCCCTGACAAATTCAGAGCATACCAATTTGAAATTAAATATGTAAAGAACTTAAGAAATTTTTGGCTATGGGTAGTGATACAACAAATGTTGATTTTAAATTGTGGATGTACTAATTAGAACATTTTGTATAATTTTGATTAAATATTTTTGGCAGCTTAATTACCTTTCATCTGGGAATATTCTGCTTAAAGTTGCCAAGATCAAACAAAGCCAAGGGAAACAGAAAAGAGTGAATTAATTTCCTGTGTCCAGTTCACAAGAGTCACTTTTGCCTGGTGTGTGCTCCCATGCTCCTTTTCATGTAGAAAGGTTTTTCTTTTCTTTTTTCCTATGATTTTGGAATCATTGACTCCCAAACTGGCTTACAGACATCTAGTCATCAAAAGGCATGTTCTTGAGGTGGTTACCATTAGCCTTTTTTTTTTGGTGTGTGGACCACAGAAATTGGAAGCAAGGATGTGAAGCTATCTCATTGTCTCATGACATTAGGTGAAATTCACTTTCTGGGAGCAGTTTTCGTAAGTTTATGCCCCTTCTCTTCAGCCTCACTCTGAAGTCATACAGTGAATGTTTTCATAAGTACTAGGAACTACTTTCCCTTCCATGGGGCAAAATATTAATGGCATCAGTTGGCTTCTTAAGGAAGAGCTATTTATTGTCCTGCTGTCACCTCTTGGGAGGACAGCCTCTGCTTCTTTTGTGGTGATTCCCTCCCAACTTTGTCTGAATGCTGTCCGCTTTCCTTTGTGTGGTAAAATGATCCTCTTCAAAAGATGGAAAGTAGTGATAGTGATAACAACTCTATACTCACCGACCCATATTCATTCTGCAAATAGCATTTTATTTCCCAAACCCAAGCCTGTTTGGGACTCTTGAGTTAACACTTTTTCCTCTTGTGGGTTATTGAGAAGAAAGCTTATATAGTGGTTAAGAATAAAGCAGGCAGACTGCTCAGATTTCACCAGCCTCTCTCAAGTTGTGTAATTAAGATGGTTACTTAGTGTCTGTTTTTTTTAAATGTTAGTTGAGGATACTAACATAATCATGACATCATTGAAATGTGATTAAGTTGGTTTTACAAAGCACTTGGATTTATATTAGACACATATAAGTAATTTGGTGAGGTTTAACTTTCATTACTCTGTGTGTGCATGCATGCGTGCGTGCATGCGTGTGTGTGTGTGTGTGTGTGTGTGTGTGTGGCTAGGGATTAACCCAGGGCCTCATGCATGCTAGGATCTTGTTGCTGAGCTACACCTCCAGTCCTGTTCCATTGCTGTCATTCTAACCAATTTTGTAAAAAGCCAGCTGGAAGGAGCTTGTACTTTAATTAACTACAAAATATTTCTCTACCATCTCGTTTTTTTCCCTTTATTCATCTCATCTTGGATATAAATTTATATTCATTAAATGAACATGGAATTGTGTTACTTTTTTATATCATATTAGCATATACTTTAAGAGAAAGCATAGTATTACTGAACATTTTGATTTCCATGCTCAGGTTCATTTGCTAGCTACTGACCAAGTCTAAAGAAGCTATGTATTTTTGTAAAATAAAGCTATCTCCAAGGAGATGGAGGGTCCCATTTGTCTGAAATCATGATCTCTGTGTACAGGGGGTGGTAAGGATTTGCAATAAGGAGCAGAGGAGAACAGCAACATGGACAGAGAATGCGTTGTCACATCCAGCCATCTTCGGCTCACTGTTCCCTGTCTTGTGGGAAGGAGCCTGGGCTCTTGCTTTCTGGGGCCTGAACCTTCATATTCTGTCCATTTATCTGGGCTATGGAGGAGGAGATAACTATTTTTGCCATAGGCCTAAGGAAGTTTAGAAAAGCCACTTGTCTCTAAAGGAAAAAAATGACCTAATATTTAAAGTTCTACTTTGCAGTGCTGGTCACAACTGGATAAGAATAGTAATTTTTCTATAAAGTAGTATTCAGGTATCTGAGAATTCTTTCCTTGGCTTTTAGTCTAGATGAAGTGAGAGGGTGAAGAGACTTGTGCACTGATCCCCGCAGGCAGTGACCTTCTTCAGTCTCTCCCTGTGGCCTCCATGTGCTCCAGTTTCTTACTGTGCAGAAACTGAGAGGGTCTGCTACCAGCCAGAGTCCTGTGGGGCTTTCTTCCAGGTTCTTGGTGTCCTGAACAAAGAATGGGATGAGATGCACAGAAAAAAGGCAGAAAAGAAGTACGCTCTGTGGAATATGAGTGGGCCAGTGAAAAGGCTCACAGTGGCCCTGAGGATAAGAGAAACAGGTCTTTGTGCTCAAAATTCCTGGGTTATATCTCTTTTATGCAAACAGGGGATTGGAAAAAATCATATGAAACACTCATATGGTGTCATGCCACATATAAACTCGCTGGGCGTGGTGGCGCAGGCCTGTAATCCCAGCAC
>PVKA01016302.1:0-29519 GCA_004027165.1 Ctenomys sociabilis | reverse complement strand
GGTCTCACTATGTAATTCAAACTCATGGTGACTCTCTGTTTACAGCCTCCCAAGTGCTGGGATTACAGGCATGCCACCACCTCCAAGCTCAATTGTGGTTTTAGCACACCCGGGGGGCAGGGCCAGCAGGGCAGGCCTGGGGATTAAATCCCTGGCCCCTGCACCTACTTGCAGGTGCTTTAATCTGCTGAACTATTTGGTCAGCCCTTACTATCAACATTTAATATGAAGTGATTTAGGGATTTCAAATCACTGGGGGTGGCAGGAATACAAGGTCCAACTTTAAAATTTAAAAGATTCTGCTCCCTTGGAAGAACTGTGAAACTTTCTTAGTCAGATTTCCACCACTGTGGCAAAATACCTGCCACAAAATTAACTTAAAGGAAGGTAGGTTTATTTCAGTTTATGATTTCGGAAGTTTCAGTCCATGGCTACTTGGCTATGTTGTTTCCAGGCCCACGTGGTATGGAATGAATAGTTGAGCAAGCTGCTCATTATACAGCAGCCAGGAAGCAGAGAAGGAAAGAGACTGAGGAAGGGGCCCAGGATAAATTATAATCTTCAAGCACATCCCTTCTCCAGTGATTCTTCTTCTTCCTCCAATTAAGCAGCACCTCCCAAAAGTTTCTTTTACCTTGGAATAGTCCATTAGATTATGAATCCTTAAGTCAGTTAATCCATTTATGAGGCCAGTGTTTCAATGATCCAACTCAGACAGGCCCCCACTTTGGAATACTGCTGTGATGGAGACCAAGCCTTCAGCTTACAAGCTTCCAGGGAAAAATTTAAGATCCGAATTGTAATGAACTCCTTATATACAGACAGTATATGTAACAGTGGTTTATCTAATTTTCTAATTTCATTTCATTGCTGTGTTGCAGATTGATGTTCTCAAGGCAGATCTGGAAAGCGCAGAATGGAAAGTTTTGGAAAATCTTATTCTGGAAGATGTCCTTGAGCAGATTGGACAGCTCGTCTTTGAGATTCATCTCCACTGGCCTGGGTTTGAGGTCAGCGGCAGTGACAGCAGTGTTGTGCGGTTCTGGTACAGCCTGCTCAAAGAGCTAGAACAGAAGGATTTCAGGCTTTTTCACACTTATAAAGATTTATCTAAACCTCAGCTGTTCCTGAAGAAAGAATTTTTCAATGCTAGTAGCTGTTACACTTTGAGTTGGGTGAATACAAGATGGAAATAGAATGGAGGACTTCATCGAAATCGCATGGAAATATTTTGCAGGATTGAGCATGTCCACCAGTCTGGTCATCCAGCCTCCCACTGACCTGTTTTACTGACTCAAGGCAGGGCTTGTATTATTGTTTCTCTAGCTGTGTACCCTGCCACTTGATGTGTGGTGGGGGAAGTTGGTATTTTTTGAAGGGATGAACTCCTGTTACCCTCACTTGCCCAGATGCAAGCTGTCTTTTTGCCTTTGACAGTAGGAATGCTTGTCCTCTTTCACCTTCATTTGGAGCTAAAACTCCAGTTCATCTCAGCTTTCTCTAAAATTCATTATGTAGGAAAAGAAATAAAATTCATTATCTGCTTGGAGTCCATGAATTTTTTTTAAATTTAAAAACATTTAAAAAATGTATTTAGTACAGGGTCTCACTACCCAGATTGGACTTGTAGTGGTCCTTCCAATTTTTCAGCCTCCCAAGCACTGGGATTTCAGGCATGTGCCACCACACCCAGTCTCAATGGCCTCTTAGCGTGGCCTAGGGGGTGGGATCAGCACAACAGGCTAGGGATTGAACCCCTGGCCCCTGCATCTGCCTAAGCAGGCACTTTAATTTGCTGAGCTATTTGGCCAGCCCTAGAGTCCGTGAATTTATAAATATTAAAATTATATATTTCCCATTTTTCCTAAATTGAAATTCTTACGTTCATTGTCCATATTTTCAGACTGGGTGTTTCCTCTGACTTCAAATCATCGTTTTCAAAGTTTTGCTTCTTCACCCAGCCAGTAACATTCCTTATACCCTTGTGGACGTCAGAATTCCTTCTCAGCTTGTGGAAGCCATACTGTGACTTTTTGAGGATGGCTGCTTCCAGTGTCTGGGAATTCTGGTGCACCAAAGTTTGACCTGAGTTTTAAAAAAAGGTGGGGCTGGCACAGAATATGGTGCCAGGGATCGAACTGTGGTCCCTAAGCTTGCCTAAGCAGGCACTTTAGATGGCTGAGCTATCTCACCAGCCCAACTGTTTCAATTCAAATTTCTTCCCATATTTAGCCTTAAATCTCCTTTATTACTTAAACTAAGCCTCTTCTGCTTTCAAAGATGAATTCCCTGCCACAGGCTTGCTTATGCTGTGGTCTTTTTAAATGCACTATCTCAAGCTTTAAGTATATTTTTCTTTACTGCCAGTTGACATCATTTATAAGACTATCTCCTGAAAAATATCAAAGTCTCTTCCCCAGGGTTTCAGTGGTTCCAGTTCTTTTTGTGTATTAACCAAAAATCAGCAGAACATGCAATGGTTCAAAAGATTTCTGTCATTTCTGTTTATAGGATTAGGAATGCTCCTATGAGTGCTTTACAAAAAAAAAAAAAATTCTACTTAGAACAAATTAATTAATACAAATGTAAGACAAATTAAGTATATTTCTGGCAGTTTTTAAATCTTGAAACTGAAAACTAGGTACATTGTTCAAACAATTTTGGGAGGGAACAGACTACTAGAAGCTTTATCCTGTCTCCCAGTCTTTTTCTTCTTTTTTCTTAATTTGCTTCTATCCTTGGACATTCCTTGTGTTGGCCAAAATTGTACTGGTTTAAAAAAAAAAACAACACTATTCTTCAAATAAGTAACAAACATATATTAGAATAGGATGATCTCATTAACTTGATTTCCAAAGAGAACAGAATTCCTTATTAGTTGTGCATTTTTAAAAATATGAAATTTCGGGGCCAGAGAGATGGCTCAGTGGAATAAGTGCTCCCCTGGCAAGAGCAAGAGCCTGAGTTCAATCCCCAGTCCTGCCCTGCCCCCCCAAAAAAAAAAGAAAAAAGAAAAAGAAAATTTTATTTTGAAATTCATAAAGTACAAGTAAAATAAAAGTTGTTGGGTTCAAAGGACCGGCCTGAGAAGGTGTAGTCCCTTCAGCGTGCTGAGGCCAGCGGTGAGCCGAGAGCCCACGTGAGCCCAAGTGCTTGGCGTCGCCCAGCAGCACAGCAGCCAGATGAGCTGCAGTGGAGGCACTTGGTGAACAATGTGAGGGCCTTGGGGTGCAGTCTGGGCACTCGGTCTCTAAAAGACTGCTAAAGGGATTGTGAATGTGCCGGAGCATCCAGGAAAGCTCTGAAGTGGTTTGCACTCACTCTTAGTTTGTATGATGTCATCTTCAAATCAAAGTTATCTTCAGTTCTGTTTAGATTACATTACTAACCTTTTTCATAAAAACTTACACACTAAGATCTATATAGTAAATATTCACTAAAGTGTGGGGTGTCCTAGTTTTATTTTATCTACTTTTTAAAAATGTTTTGTACTAGTTTTAAATGTCTAGCTTGATCAACTTTTAGATGTTTCTATACCTGTATCAAGATTTTTAATTCACAGAAAAGCAGACTTATCACATTCCTGGAAACTCCTGCATATAAAACGAGTTAACTAATTAATCTAGATTGGTCACACAGAACATTACCTTCTTCACACTATATATGTATTTGAAGCAAGAATGGATGTACTGTTAAAAGAATCAATCAAAAACACGCCCACTCATTTCCCCCTACTAGGCAGCCTATTCAATAGCCATTTTTATGTATGCTTATTTCCTTCATAGACAGTGTGAGATTTGTGATGATAAACGGGTGGTTGCTAGGGTTTCCCTGTCTCTAGAACTGATTGTGCCGTGAAGACCAGAGTTCCTTAACCTTAGCACTATTGCCAAGTGGGACCAGACAATTCTTTGATAGGATGGAGGATATTGTAAATGTTTAGCAGGGTTGCTGACCTCTTACCTGTTAGCTGGCAAGAGTAATAACCACCCCCCTCACATCATGACAGACAAATGCCTCCAGACAGTGCCAAATGTTCCTTGGGGGGCCAAACTATTCACAGTGGAGAAGTACTGATTTGGGCTATAAGAAGAGGACCATGCTACTGTAGTGCTGATATTTGCTGGTAAAGAACAGGCCAATACAAGATCCTCCATGGAGAATCAGACAAAGCAATAACCATCATCCCCAGAATCACCACAAAAGGAGCACAGACAGAATACAACAAAAAAGCAAAAACAAGATTATTCTGTACGATGTACCAGGCATTTTGTATAGATTATTCCTAATTCAACAATCCAATGAGGAAGTGTAATGTTTCCAATTGTACAGGGAGAGACAGTCTGAGGAGTTAACATCTTATTCAGAATATTCAACTAGGAGCTGGTGGAACAGGAATCTATGTTCTAATCTGTCAGCTCCCACAAGGAACCCCATAAATATCACCAAGCATAGTATGCTTCAACAGAAAGTCGCTTGATTTGCCTCATTAGTAAAATGGGGGGGGGGATACCTTAGCAAAAATGAACAGACTGAATGTCCACTGATACATCAGGGATAAAAGTAAACTCACAAAAATACAGTGTTGTTCATTAAGCATTTCTGCCTTGATTGTAAAATCTAACAGTAAATACTACCTAGGATTTGAATTTCTTGACTGTAGATATTGGGACTCCACAAAGTGTGGGTTAAACCAGTAAGCCAGGCACATTATATTTTGGTCAGTTTTAAGATAGAGGCCTCATTTAAAATGGGTTTTTCTATAATACATAATTCAGTGGCATCTGAAGCTCAGGTAATGTTACTGTTCTTTACTGCTGGAGAAAAATTTATGTTTGCTTTTGAAGTAATATGTAATTCTTTTTGTACAACCAATTGCTAGCAGTTTATAAATTTTATCTTATGCCAAAATAGCTTTCTTTTACTTACATTAAAGACCTTTTGAGTTTTAGTTCTATCAGCTCAGAATCAAAAGATTCAATAACTTTTTAAAACTGCCTAAATTTAAAGATATTTTTGAATTTTATTATATCCTTAAAAATTAAATCATACATGGTTAATGTCATCACACTTTATGTTTAGAACTATATGGGAAAATGTTAGTCCTTAAGGTTTTAAGAGTGATGTTTTCTAAAACCAGTAACTTTATATTCTTGTATCCAATGATATAACATTTTCTTAATGGTTTAGTTTTGTACTGTAAAATTGAAATAAGGGATTTTTTCTGGGGGGATGAGGTCAAGTTTGAATTCTAACCTGGATTATTTCAATACAGAAGCCTAATGTAGATAGAGCTCTTATCCAAATAATGCATACCAGTAGAAAAATGTTATATAATTTGATTTAACAACAATGCACTGTGTACTTGAAATTTGCTGAAACTAGATTTTAAATCCTCTTGGCCCCTAAAAATGCTAAATATGTGAAGTGATGAATTTTAGTGTGATTTAATCATTCCACACACATACTTACATATATACTGAAATATTCTTACATGTAATAAAAATATGCAGTTTTGATCTATTAACTTTAAAAAACTACATCCCATGTACTTTTTGGACATACTTATAGAAAACAAACACACAGAAACCACCTTGCGGTACAGTATGTTCCGACAGCTACCAAGGAGCTTCACATTTTGAACATTCAGAGCTGTCAACAAACCACAGAAGCAGCTTGTGTCTGCGACCCCCATCGCAGTCGTGCTGCTGTGTGCTGACTATACAGTTATAGTGCACAGTAATACAGTGCTCAGTGAGAGCCCAGGATGTCCAGAAGCAAGAGGAAATGCAGCGGTGATGTGGACTGTTAGGACTCATAAAGCAATATGCATTGTGTATTTGTGTCCAATGTAAGACTCAATTCGTTGTACTTACAACAAATCAAATTTACAAATGTTCTCTGGAAATGAACTCCTTCTTGAGTTGAGGACCTACTGTAGTGCTATTGTGTTTGTAAGTGGCTGTGGTCCTGAGTGACCACTGGGGTCCTCTTCCCCTGTAACCCCACTGAAAGATGCGTAAACCTCCCTGACAGAGAAGTTAAAGCTTAATGCACGCTGATTAACTGGGTGACTACAGGCTAATACCCAGTATTCTAGGTGGCCTTCAGGACCTGGATGCAGCCTTGAGTTCCAGAGTGGGCATTTATAAGAAACAAAGACCAAGTGGGTTTTATAACATTAATGAGAAATCATAATTATGAATCAATAATAAGCTGATTACAATGGTGGATTTCTCAAGGATTGATGTCAGATCAAACATCATTTGCTCAGGGACAACTGTCCTCGCTTTAGGCACACCCTGCTACGCTGGACTCTGGCCTGCTCAGCCTGCCCTGGAGGTGGGGCTGGCACAGCATGTAGTGCCAGGGACTGAACTGCAGTCCCTGCACTTGTCTAAACACGCGCTTTAGTCCGTTGAGCTATCTCACTGGCCCAGTATTACAATTTTTCTAGAAAATCATTTCATCATCATTTGCTACTGAACTTTTCTCTGGCATAAGAAATACCTTTGGAAATTAGATGGATCATTTTTCCTATTATTAAATTTAGGCACAATTTGTATGAGGATAGTAAGTATTTACACACTGAAGGGCAGGGGCTATTTTTTATGCAAGTAATTCAAGTCACATTGGGCTTACGCTACAAAATGGACACTAATGACTGAGAAAGTAAAGCTAAGATACTGTATATTCCTAAGACTGAAGTATGAGTTAAGGAAGTTTCTGCATGGGAAGTAACCAAAGAGAGTGATAGGGGCCAGTGTAATGGAAGGGATCATGAGTGTCTTTCTGGTATAGGTTTTGCTTTGTCAAAGGATGAAATTAGCATTATCTAAATAGCTGGGCTTCTTTTACACTACCTAACAGAAACAGCAGTATATATGTCAGTCACATATGTGTATATCTACTTTTACATACCTATATTTTAATTATAATCTTTTGTTAGTTCCTAATTTATCCACTGATCAAATAAGCCATTTTATAACATGAATTCTGAGCCAAGTGCTATAGTAGTCCTTCATTCACTTATCTTTTTTACAGGGCCCTTGGTTCTTATCTTGCTTATTTTGTATTTCAATTCTCTTATAATCCATTGAAAATGAATTAAACTGTGACAATGGACTAAAGCACGTGTTTAGACAAAAAATAAAAAAAATAAATTAATTAAATTAAAGAATAGGGGCCGGGGAGATAGCTCAGTAAAATAAGCGCTTGCCTGGTAAGCACAAAGGCCTGAGTTCAATCCCCGGTTCCACCAAAAAAAAATAAAGAATAGGGAGTAACATCAGTCTTATTTCTAAGTAGAAATATATAGAATGGTTCTTGACACATTGAGAACAATGTTTATAAATGAGAAATATTGAACACTTAGATGACATTCTTAAGGATCATAATACCAGCAGCATACAGAGGGTTCGAGGTCAGTGTAGACTGAACTTGGCCTCAATATCACCCAGGATTGTACTGCTTACCAAAATGTAGAATTTAGAAAACACAGTGAATAATTGGGGGAGCGTGATGAATTCGGGTAAGGGAAAAGCAGAACAAAGTGGCATCTACATCACAATATCCATTAGCAATCTTAAGTGTGGATCTCAGTGTAAGAGCTTGGAAATACTGACACCATATCTCAGTACAGATGCATATTTTCCCTGAATAGGACTCTCATTATGCAATTCAGGCTGGCCTTAAGCTCACTTTGTAGCTCAGGGTAGTCTCAAACTCACAACAATCCTCCTGCCTCAGCCTCCCAAGTGCTGGGATTACAGGCATGCGCCACCACGCCTGGCTTCTATTCTTTATTTTAAAAGCTCCTTAGCACAAAATATTTTCAGTTGTACTTCATTATTTAACTATTCATTCAAGTATATCTTTCATTAAAGCCATCACTTTTATTCTAACTTTGAAGAAGGAAATATGTCCTGGGTGTGACAAAAAGGTTGCAGTCAGGAAGAGGAACCAAATGCTAACTTCTCAAAACCAGCAACAACATCTTGAGCAGATTTATGCTGAGAAAAAGCTGTACTCATTTGTGCATTCCAAAATGGAGCACAGCCATGATTTAGTATGTCCTAAATGTCCTGTCTTGTACTTTATCATTTAAATAGAATAACCCCATTAATACATGAAATATACTACACCCACCTCTAAAACATCATTTGTTTCCATATAATCCATTTAAGTCTACAAATGGTTTAGTGTGGGGTCTCAAAATATTTAGGACTTAGAAAATTAATGATCAACATTTCAACACTTTCTACAAAAATGCTTTATTAAAAAATAGGATATTTTCAAAAAACAGAAAACTTTTATATACAACTATTTAGTTTAGAAACAGTCAAAACAATAAAATAAATCTAGATTTAGAAATTATGATTTGTAACATAAACAATACTTGTTCTGAATAATAGTTTAGATGAATGATTCTGTCCCTACAAAACCACAAACTCATTTCGAACATCTCATTTTAATAATTCACATTTGCTAAACTAGTGGTGAGACCTAAAGAAAGGCCTCAAGTTTCCCCTCTTAGCTGCCATCTTCCTGGCTTTAGAGACAAAGAAATGGCAGCAGCTAGGCAGTATGCTTCTATTTCTTTGAGAGCATATGTATCAAAAAGTACATCTCTTTTTATTTCCTGCTTTTGTTTTCTTTGAAGTGTATTTTTATGTGGCTACAGGGCCTAGTCATATTTATCTGTCAGCTGAAGACCTTTTTTGTGTTTCTGGGACTGAACCCAGGAGCCTTCCCAGTGAGCTTTGTCACCAGCCTCTTAAAATTTTGCTAAGTTGTGTAGGCTGCCTCAGACTTGTGGTCCTCCTGTCTCTGCTTCCCAGAATGTGGGGTAACAAGGTGTGTACCACAGTGCCTGTCTCACCAAGATTTAAGTTAAAACCGAGAAATGGAAATGGAAGCGCTCTGAAGACCAGCAGCATGCATTCCTGTGATAACACAAGATGTGGAGCTTAACACGAAGAGGTTACTAATGTTCAACATAATTTTGCTCGTCAAATCAGCACTCTGAACAACTCTCAACCAGTCTTTTTTTTTTAGCATGGTAGTAAAATATTTCAAGCCACAGTCAAACACCTAGTAGGACTTAAAACAGGAAAAGTGACTTGTCAAACTAAAGTGCTGTTTGCTACTATAAGCAAGAAGCCATCTTGATTTTATAATAGGATGCTTTTAATCAACTTTTTTTGAAAATCAAGTTCATAAGTTCACTGCTTTTCAAAATGTGAAACCCTAGCCATTTTCTTGTAGTATCTTTTTTTTACAGAGTTGGGGGAAACCCCCCCTTTTCTCTAATCTTAAAAATTCTGTTGAATATTTTTACAATCAAAGCCAGTATCCTGGGCTGGGGAGATGGCTCAGTGGAATAAGCGTTCCCTGGCAAGCTCAAGGGCCTGAGTTCAATCTCCGGTTCTGCCACAAACAAAACAAAAAATTATTTAGGATTGGGGAGATGGCTCAGTGGAGTAAGTGCTTCCCTGGCAAGTGCAAGGGCCTGAGTTCAATTCCCGGTTCTGAAAGCAAAACAAAACAAAAAAACAACAAAAAAGCCAGTATCCTTTTTTTTTTTTTTTTTTTTGGCAGAACTGGGGATTGAACTCAGCCCCTTGTGCTTGCCAGGGAAGCAGTTATTCCACTGAGCCATCTCCCCGTCCCCAAAGCCAGTATACTTTTAAAGATAAAACATGAGTTCAAAGAAATTATAAACTGGCATTTTGGACTATACCTTTATACCCTGTCTCAGTGAAGAGGAGTCCAGGAACAACAGTCTGAAGCAATGACCCAGAGGACCCTGACCTCTTCAACTACAGCCAGGTCCTTATTGACAGTGAACATAACACAAAACACAAAGGCTGAGCTCATTTCTCTTGAGTTCCATCTTCAAAAACAATGTAATTCTTTGCTTAAATATGTAAGTTGCATCTATAATGATCAGGAAGTCATAGAAAGAACTCTAGACTGATTTTTATTTTACATTGTTTAATAATTAGAGAAATGTTGCAGTAAAGAGTTACTGATTTATAAATAAAAATATAAAACACATGTCATAAAAAAAGTGGAACTCATGAAGGCCAAAGTTTAGATCTGGACCCACTGAATGTGAACAGTAACTATGGGTGGTGGTTTTATTCTTCTTTCAAATGTATATAAGACTATGTCATCTTTGTTCTTTACTGTCCTCCTGACTGAATAGGCTGGTAAGTATAGGGTGCCTTCCTGAGTCATTAAATACATTATTTCCTAGAGGATCCCAAATCTAGTAGGGATTCTTTCTTGACACCAAAAAAGAACCTTTCAGTAATACATGGCAATTAAATCTAAACTGCCCACCAACAATAACTACTTATCAAATAGAAAGTCAATGGTTATTCATTGTATAAATAACATCCATAAAGAGCAAAATGAAATTGCCAGTGACATTACATGAGGCAAATTTACAGAGTTTTTAAAAAACAATCAGTCAACTTCATAAGGCCATGTAAGGAAAACATCTATAAATCAAGTTGTCATCCAACACATTTAATAATTAAATATAGTTAAATATAACATTGGATCAAAAATGACCCTAGGTAGTTTAGGACTAATCTCTTTAATCCCACAGTTTAATGAGACCATCCCAGCCACATGTGATGACCTTAGATGTTTCATGAGGGTGCCACACTGCACCTATGCACACTTTATCATGGGCTTTAAATCGACTGTAGAGCTTTGTGGTCTTCCAATCCCAAATGTTTAACTTTCCATTTCCATCTCCTGAAATCACATAGCTGCCAACAGGAAGAAAGCCAAATTATTCAAGACAATGTTTAATGATACAGTAGATCAAGAATAGTGACAGGTTTTTCTCTTTAACATAAATCAGTAAGAAATACAACACTCAAAATAAGGTAAAACACAAAGTAGTTTAGAATGCAAATTTCTACAAAATAACTTTTCAATGAACTACTTATCTTAGAAAATTATTTTTAATTGGGAAGACTGGCATCCCAGGGGCCACGATGAGTATCTCTAAGTCTCTGAACAGTCCCAGAGTATACATGAATCAGTTTCGATACAACTAGTGGATACATTCTACTGCAGTGACTTGTACCACTTTCATAATTATGCTTTGGCTTTAATATCCTCAATGTATCTATGTCTGAATCAAAGTAGGCATGTAAGGTCCAGTGGCCAGGATAAACATAGAGAGTTACAGGGATTTTTAAATACTTCCACCGATGGATTTTAACTAGGAATGGTGGAATGAATGCAGAATTGGATTTTTAGTAAGACTATCCACTTCATGAATACAGTGGGATCTAGAAATATTCAAAGGGTAGACTTCAGTTTTCAACATAAAGAAGCTATTGTAAAATCATCAATGCTGTGATACGAAATTAATTTTTTTAGTATTCATTCAATCATAGTGATCATAGGGCTCCTAGCCTTACTGAGAGAAGAGAAACTAAGGCATTGGTGATACACAGGGATTTACTAGGTGGTTAAAGAGCATAGGCCTAAGTAACAGAAGGGAATATACTGAAGTAAAACCCTAAAAAAATAGCAAAATGTAATTTTTTATAATTTGTTCTTGCTTTTTACTGGTTTTCAACATATGCAGTTTTCATACAATTATATATATGAAATGGATTCATAAAATGTTATTTGCACAATAATTTATATCCTGTTGTAATATTTGGGATATGAGAATAGATCAGAAGATCTAAACTTACCTCATGTCTGGTGAAAAGTCCACTTGACAAGCATAGCCAGCTACCATATGGCCCTTAAAAATTTTTTTCTTATTCAGTCTGAATCTGTTCTGCGCTCCAAAAATTAAGATTTGGTTATCCATTGATTGGCATGCTAGCCATTTACCTGTAAAATCAGTAAGTGGGACATTGGAGAGGTTGAAAAATTAAAGGAACTATTTATTTTTAATCTTTTATTTATTTATTTGGTACAGGGTCTCACTATGCAACTTGGACTCTTAGCTGGTTTCGGTGGCCAGGACTGTGCACCTGGGTCCCAGGGCCAGCACGATGTGTAGTATCGGACACTGAACCTGGTGCTTGCATTTGCAAGGCAGTCACTTAGACCGCGGAGATATCTCCCCAGTCTAAAAAAAAACTATTTTAAAAAAACTATTTATTTAACTGTCATTATTATTCTTTTTGCTTCCAACTACCTTCTAATACTAGAAAATAAATTTAATATGCCATCTGTAAAGTGTTATAAATAATGTGACTGGCAAGAGTTATTTTATAGGGCCAGGGAGATGGCTCAGTAGAATAAGCACTTGCCTGCCAAATGCAAGGGCCTGAGTTCAATCCCCATTTCCACCAAATTAAAAAAAAAAGTTATTTTATATAAAGTAATGGATTCTATTTGAACAATTCTATTATGCCTGAGTATTCTTCATATAAAAGCTTCTTTCTTTAAAAAAAAAAAAAGAAAGAAATTCCAAGGGTGATGTTCATAGAACTAAATTAAAGGTTAGAAGGTAAAAATAATTTCTAGTAAGTTTAGCTAATAGAACCATGGGAAGATACCCATCTGTGGTGACTGAAATAAAGGGGGCATTAAGTGGTGAGAAAACACAGGATTGTCAAATAAAACTGAACTAAAAAAGATATGATTAACGCAATTATATTAACTAAATGGCATGTTGCTTTTATTGATCCAAGATACACCAAAGCCCCCAGACTACACTATTTACTTGTATTCCATACATTTATTAACACTGCTGTGTGGGTAAAAGGCTCTGTCCAGCACAGGTGCAATATTTATAACAGGAGTTTACAAAGATTACTTGAAATGTACATTCCAGTAACAGAGTATATAACACAGCACCTACCAAACTAGGATTTCATTTGGCTGCTCTTACGAATGATGAGCATTCAATAACTGTCACCAGATGCCCAAGCAGAAAACCAAACTCTTGTTACCTCATGGTCTGACTCGTACAGTAGCTATGGGAGTGAAGGGTAGCTACAAAGATGATGTTACCTGAACCAAAGATCCTTTTCTTTAATACCCCATGAAGAGCTCTAATTATACCAGTAAATTGTCAGTATGTGTACAGCACAAGATAACTTATACTTAAAGGCAGTGGATTATTAAATAGCAAACAGTATTAAAAGGATTTATCTTTTTTACTTTTGATGAGATCTTTTACAGTGAATTGCTATGGTATTTTCATTATGTGCAATAATACCAAAATTTCCTAACCCCTTGGAAGAGCTTCTTAAATTATTTGTTGAACTTTATTTGCTGGAAGCAGAATCATTAAAACAAAAACAAATATTAGACTGTCAGAATGAAATTCTTAAGATGCCCAGGAAAGGCTAGCTATAAATCTCTTTTTTTTTTTTTTAAATGAGAGTGGATGAGGTGCCTTACATATAAAAAGGATAATTATATCTGATATGGAAAAGATTTCCTTCTACAAGGATGGAAGCGTGGCCACCCTTTCAAGAGGGAATGACTAAAAGTTTTATGCATGTGACAATTACAGCAGGTCTTAGAAGCTCATTAAGAAAATATTCTATGTGCCAGCTCACCATTTGGAGACAAAGTCACTGCAGGCATCGAGTGCATGCTAGGTTCAGCTATATACTTGAAATCCACAGGAATATCCCTGAAAATTTAAAATAGTAGATCAGAACAAGAAATTTTAGAAAGGACTTTTAGAAGAATTTTCTATGAAACAAAGAAAAAAGTTTTGCTTTTATTCAAATAGAAGCAAGCTTTCAAAATTCTACATGTACTCAATGACTCCAGTTCATCTTTTTATGATACAGTACTCCCATGGGTATAAATGTCACATTTTCCTTTTCCAGTCATCTGTTGATGGACATAGAGGCCACTTTCAAGGTTTAGCTATTATGAATTGTGCTGCTATAAACATAGGCATGTCTTCCACTCTTGTGGGAAGATACCTGAAAGGCCAATAGCTGGGTCAAATGGAATTTCTATTTTTAGTTTTCTAAGGAATCTCCATACTGATTTCCACAGTAGTAATTAGTTTACATTCCCACCAACAAACAATGTAAAATAACTTCCCCAGCCTTTGTTATTATTTGATTTCTTGATGGCAGCCAACTTTTCTGAGGTAAAATGGGAATCTCAGTGTTGTTTTAATTTGTATTTCTTGAATAGCCTGAGATATTGAGCACATTTTTATGCATTTACTAACCATTTTTATTTCTGAGCAGTACCTATTTGTTTACATGTACCAATAAAAGCTTAAAAAAAACCATGGTAGACAGAAGCAAGACATTTGAAAAATCCATGTTATTTTACATGCTAATTTACCTTAACACACTACTCTATGAGCAGTTAAGCTAAAAATCCCTTGATAGCAGGCTGTTGCATAGGGGTCTGTGAATTAACTAATTTAATCCATTTTAAAATAATGACCATGGACAGAAAGACTATGAGCTTTGTACCTAGAATATTTTTGGTTTATATGTAAAGCATTTAAAAATGTGTGGTGCAGGAGAAAAGGTATTAAAAACATCATGTAACATAAAGGATTAAATAAAAATGTAAAACTAGTCACTTAAATTTAGAATGCTCAAAAATTTGAATTATATTTTTAAGCTCTGCATTATAAAAATGTAGTAATTCTGAAAGTAATTTTGATCTTACTGCTTCTGAAACCAGTACTGTTTTTTTTTTTTACAAAGTTCTATGGGGGAAATGTAATCTGAGGAACAGTGGAATATGAAGCAGCAGTTTCTTCAAGTTATGGTTCAGATACCAATGATGTCATTAATTAGAAAATAATAATTATTTGCTTTATGTAAGAATTTTCTGTTGACGTATCTAACCAACCAAAAGAAGGAACAGATGCCTAGAGAAAATTTCTGTGAAAGTCTTGGGGAGAGGAAAATAGTTTCACATATTTGTCATTTGTCAGATTTCCAACCCTTTATGCTTTAAAACAATAAAAATCCACTCACAGTGACCCAAATCTGCTAAAAAAAAGCCTCAGTGTGAAAAAGCTTCATGTTTTTCACCTCATTTTTATTATCAAGAGGGCTAATAATTTTATAATGGGGGTTGAAACATAACAGCATATTTTAAATTAACCACAACACAGGTTCATATTGATCAATGTTGTACTAAAAATAAACATGGAGAAAAAAGTTCACATGAACCCTTAATTCAAAGAACCACAGTACAACAATCTCTAGAATAAGAATTGAGTCTGAACTATCTCATGGATTTCATTATTTCTAGTAAAAATGTCTGTAAATAACAGTTAAAGTCAATAAACAACATTATTTTCTAATTGATATTGTAATTCAATATAATAAGTGAGAAATATCCTGGAAATGAGTAAAAGAAATTAAGAAAGGTCTATGCAATTTTAAAATGAAAAAATAGTAATATTTATCAGCCTATGTAAAATTTCATTTAATATTATTTTACTAAAACAAGTACCTTTGGGAGAGAACATGTCTACATTTCATGCATTTAGCAATTAAAATGCCACTATTACTCAATATCTAATATAACTTTTAATTCTTCAAAACTACACAACTGTCTTAGCTTATACTGTACCATCTATTTAAGAAAGCCAAGTTTCCTTAGGTTTGTTGTCTTACATCACTGCCAGGCAAAGCAGGTCACAGGGCATATAAGTTTGGTAAACACATTCCTCTAGAGAACCTCTGCTGACAGATTTCCTGCAGTGGGGACAGCTCTCACTTTGAGGTAGTTAGGACTGACCTACTATGCAAGTTGCCAGCATCACCTGTAATTTCTGGCGTTACTGAGCCAGTTTTGATTCCCACGTTCCTTTGTAGAAAAATTGATGCTTATATTTATTGCTTTTTCATTCAATAACCAGATACAAGTTACCTTTCCAGTCCCCTCACTCACCTAGCTATCCAGCAACAGTCAAGAACTCAAGTTTTAGAATCATTTGACCCAAGTTTTGTCATCCTTCTGTGTCCTTTAAGATAAATTACTTAAATCTATTTAGTATCTTTATATAAGAAATAGAAATAACATTGTTATTTCTAATAACATCATTACATTGTTTTGCACAGTGTCAGAGTTGATATAAAAATGCTCAGCACAGACTGGCATAAAGGACTTTATAAATGTAATACTGTTAGTGACTGCAACAGCTGTGATGTTGCAACAGCTGTGATTGGTTGTGTCAACTTGAGTAAGAGAAGCACAACTAAGCCAGCTCAGCTATCCCAGGGTGTGGAAGACCCACTCCAGGGCAGCTCGTCATTGTGATAGTATAAAAGGGAAATGAAGAAAGACAGATTGGCTTGTTTCTTCTGAGGAGCTCCAGGCTTCACCTTCACCTTGGGCATGATCTCCTGGCTTCCATGCAGGCTCTCCAGCTTCTGGGCAGATCCGTCAGCCTCTCAGCATGCACCTTCAGCTTTCCATCACAGACCCATTGGTACCCTGATAAGGACTCACTAAGGACACTGTAGTGAGCTCTAGATCTCCACCTGGATCCTTCGGTCTCCGGCATACAGATGCCCTCTGTGCTTTGCACACCCAACTGTGGGTGAACACTGTAAGCCCATCTTGTAGGTTCTTGTGTATTTGTGTATCTTGTGCTATATTTGTTTCTCTATAAACACTCATACAACAGTGATGACTTCTGATAGCAAAGGTTAACAGAAATCTAAAGGATATCATGATTTGAAACAAAACAGTATTATGACCTTTTAGGAGTATGATGATCTGAGAGAAAAGCATTTTGCTGGCCAATGTTTTACTTTAGAAAATACAAACATTCTTAAATTCTGTAACTGTTATATAATTTAAATACTTATCAACTTATTTTACGTGATTCTACATTTTAAAAATGTAACTAAAATATCATCTGAGGGTAAAAACAGCTATATGTTTGAGAATAATCGAGTTGTTAATATATATAAAACAAAACGTATACTCATGGTTAAGAAAGTACTGTGCAAATGATCTACAGTGGCTTATATAAAATACATTTTCTATGTCAGGATCTCTATAGGAAAGTATTTTGAAGCAAGAAAGGTTTTAGTTATAAAGCAATTCTCAAGCTATAAACCTTTAGGATGATATTATACAACATGTGATCAAAATATATGGCAAATGTTTAGGTTTAAAAAAATTATAATAGGGCCTGCGAGATAGGGCAGCAGACTAAGCACCAGCTTAGGTGAGTACAGGGACTGGGTTTGATTCCTGCACCACATGCCACGCTGGCCTTGCCCCTGGGTGCACTGATCTGGACAATGAGACCTGGTATGGTGGTGCTTATCTGTAATCCCAGTACTAGGGAGGCTGAAAACAGGATTACTATGATCATCTGAGCTGTATACTGAGACCAGGTGCCAAATACATCAAAAAAATTATTACAGTATGAACCATTGTCATTGATCTCCCCCAATGACCTCCCTCCTCACTTTAAACATACCATTCCATCATTCTTGCCACTTTCTGAGGCAGTTCTGGAAGTTCTCTTTCATGAGTGTCTAATTGCACTGTCATGGCTACCTTAACATCGTGAACTGACTGAAAATGTTTATGCCAATTTCTGTTAAATAAACATTAAGTCACTTCTGTGACTGGATTTGGCACTGCGACTTTTGGCTCTTCCCCAAGTCAAGAGGACCATGAAAGGTACACATTTTGAATCAATTCAGAACACTAAGACACCTGTAATGCACAACTTAAAAAACACTCGTAAAAGAGGTCTTTAGACCTCTTCAGAAGGAGGTAAGAATAACGAGATAAGTGTGCTTAATGTGAGGGGAGTATTTTGGGAGAGACGAATAGCAATATGTCTTTTCCTACAATATATACATTTTTAAATTTAAACATTCATTGCATTTTTGGAACACATCTCAGGTATTAAAAGTCTTGTCAACTCTAATAGTTGGGAGTAATCTGAAGGTTTGGTGGTAGCGTAAGTGTAGGAGTAAGTATAGTTAAATTACATTAAATCATTGATTACTGAAATTGTCCTGACAATGGTTAGGGCCTACTCAGCTCCCCAAAGTGATTTAGTCTGCAGAAGAAACCACTAGCTGTGGCTCCAGGATGCCCACTTCTTCTTAAAGTGTAACTTCTGGGGGTGGCATGAATTACATTCTAGTTCTTGCAAGGCTATAATCATAGTTGAGTTGCGCTTCATAAGTGCACAGAAACACAAGCTGGATTCCAACCACACATTTATTTTAACAAAAAGATCATGTCTTTCTCTGCAACTAAACTATAGAATATGATCTATGATATTTAATGAAACTAGCTTTAGTATTTTTGATTTTATAAAAATCATTTTTCCTCCAAAAAAAGCAGTTAACCAATATATTCCAATTCTATACACAAAATATGTATAGAAGTGTGTTGATGTAGTACAACTTTAAGTAATGAACAATCATAAAACACATTAAAAAACAATACAGTAGGATTTTCTTGGAGTTTGTTCTGAGGCTAAGGCCTTATGCTCAAGCCTAATATAACACAAAACAGAACTTGCAGTGTCTGCCTGCCTGCCAGTTATTTTGCAAAGATGAGAAAGACAGAGAATATAAGATACCATAACAAATTATCCATCATTATGGTAAGAAAAGTACCTCAAAATAAATACTCTCTGAAAAGATCATCTAAAGACCATGAAGGGCAGTTTGCTTCAATTTTAATTTCCAAATTGTGGTTACCTAAATAATTAAAACAATTTAATTCGCTAGCAAGGATCAGAGTTACAAAACTTATTCAAATAGTTTCATATTATTAACCTTTGTCTTTGACTACAATTTTCTTTTTTTTTTTTTGCAGAACCAGGGATTGAACTTAGGCCCTTGCGCTTGCCAGGGAAGTGCTTATCCTACTGAGCCATCTCTTACGGCCCCATGTTTACAAATTTTTAATTGCTTGCTTTATATAAAGCCATTTTCTACTGAGAGAAACTTACCATTCCCAAACTCTTAGGCTCTTATCATCAGACGTACTCACAAATCTTCTATTCTCATCAACAAAAACAATGGTGTTGACAGCTCCCAAATGTCGATCATATTCCTGGACGATTTCTCCACTTCGAATGTCCCACTGTACAGCAAACAAGAAGACATGAAGACAAAAGTGGAATGAGTTTATGAAAACCAATGGTACTTCTGGAAAGTAGAGAGAAAAGATCTCACATATTTTTATAACTTGATTGTTTTCTACTAAGTATAGAACATCAGGAATCACTAAAAGTAACAAATCCTAAATGAGTCAACACTCTGTAATCCATTCCCCATTATAACACAAAGCATAGGAATCTTAGTAAAAACAATGCAATAAGACTTACTTGTACAATCTTTTTATCAGACATCCCAGCCACAAACAGATTTTGTTTATCTTCATCAGGATTGAATTTGACACAATAGGGTACTTTTCTGTTTGTGAATCTTGATATACACTGTCCTAAAAAGAAAGATTCAAATCAAAAATAAATTTAACCACTTAGAGATGACAATGGCCTTAAGATCTAGTGGTCACGTGTTTAATAAAATTTGAGGGAGAGCATCTTACTTGCTTTTTTACTATAAATTATACTGTTTCTCATCACATATTTTTAATGATTAAAAAATAATTTTTCAAAAGTTAATCGATACTACCAAATGTTGAATAGGTAATTATAATTCCATTCACACAGAGGAACACTTGAAATAATAAAAAATAATAAATTACTGGTATAAACCTCATAAGTGACTCTCAGATATTATACTGAGTGAAAGACAAAAAACAAAAGAGAAAATATGGTATAATCCCATCCATAAGAAGTCCAGAACAGGCAAGATGAACCAACCTATGACAGAACAGCTACTGTAATGACTGGGAGCAGACTGGAAAGAGTGCAGGAAACCCATACTGCATGACTGAAATGTAGATCTTGATCTTGTAGTTTTAAAACAGTTCCAACATATGTTTATAAAACATGACTGATGAATGTTTATGGATTTTACATACTTTATGCGTATTATATTTTGATTTTTAAAAGAGCTTTTTAGTGTGTATGTATGTTGTTTGGGGAAACTCTCAGCTTTAGCTGTATAAACAGTAACACTGTCCACAGCTTGGACAAACTATATAAGGACCTCTGGTGGTGGGATGTACATCTTAGTGATTCTCAAGCTCTTCAAATGATAACCATGTGGAGTCAGAGTTGAGCAGGGGTTAAAGAGGTGAAAACACAGGCTTGGATGCTGGAGATCTTAGTCTAAACTCACCTCTGCCTGCAGGACTCTGGAAAAGTTACCTTTACATCTCACTTTCTTCACCTATTATGTAACGATGTTACATAACTTATTGAAGTATATTAAGACTGAATAACATGCATATAAATGCTTAGCATAATGTTAACCAGTACATATGAATTACTTGCATTTTCATTACCCTTAAAATTCAGTATGATTAAAAAATGGCTTTTGTGATAATATAAAATTATACTAGCCACAAAATACTGATGGAGTCAATGTAGTTGGAAATATGTAAAACCAACAGGCTCATGAGTTTAGACTTACATTTTAATCAATTTGAACAATTTAACTCTGATCCCCAGACACTGTGCTTCTATCAGGTACAGTATATTTGTTTTATTAACCTTTATGTTGCAGGGGCAGTTTCATAATTAAGACTGGTAATGAGCTGCCTTTCAATTCCATAAACACATTTTGTGATATTAGATGATAAACAATGGGGTAAGAATCCTCAGTTAGCGGGGTTAACACTGTGCCACAGAAAGCCACTCAGACTATTCACATGTAAGGCTACCTTAGAAGACAAAGTTTTTAGTCTTTCTATTTATTAGTGCACTCTTACCTGTCTCAGTGTCCCAGAGTTTAAGATACCTGTCATAGGCAGCGCTGAGAAACTGGGTTCCTGCAGTATTGAAACAGATGTCCCGAACAGCTTTACTGTGACCTAAAGGTAGATTCAATAGGAATGGCAGTGAGCTCAAGTGCTGCATGTTCATAAACATCCTAAGAAACAGCCTCAGGATCACACGAACCCCATCTTTTAATTTATTGTTTCAAGTCTGTTACACGTGGGTTGTGGAATGTGGGTGGTTCTCTCCCTTCAAGAAACTCCTTAGGTGATTGTGATGCATGTTTCAATAAGAATCAAGAGAAAAGGTCTAATTTAAAAAAAAGTGTCATGTTAATGTCTTACTATGGAATACAGACAAGTGATGACTAAATAGCCAAGTATTTATAGAAACATAACAGATGAATTATTTCAAAGGAAAAAAATGAAAAGATCTACTCTCAAGTTGTTCACCAGGCTGGAAGTGAAAACAAAGTGACCAAAAACTTAAGTTTAGGAAACTGAAGCTCATGTTCAATAATTATTTTTGTGATTACATTATGAATCTGCATAGAAACCGATTCAGCTATATGTCAGCGACTATAGCTTTTAAGGTGACATTTTGACAAAAGATTAATTTTAAGATAGTGGTGACATTTTCATTTGGAAATTAATCTTTCCAGACCCATCAACTCTTTGAAACATTACAAGTGCAAACGACAGCAGGAAGTTTCCCACTTGCCACCACCCCCACCGTGACCAAGATATATACAAAATAGGGGTGGCACAAATTGTTGATCACATGCAGCATGAACCACCACGGCCACTAACTGAACTCTGGAAAGACTGCATGTGCCAAGGGAGTGAGGCATTCCTTCCCTCAGTGAAGGTCCAACAGAGCTGCCATCAGCCTCTAAGGAGAATTTCAACTTTTCCCTGAAAAAAGTGATTTGCTGTCCTGGAGGCAGATGGGAACTAAACCCACTCTATCTGACAAAGACATCTTGTACGCTGGACATAGCCTTTCTTCAGTCTGCATAACATTTTGGATAGTATTTATTCAAGCGGAGGCCCTAAGTTCTTAATGCACAGCTGAACAGATTCCCATTTTAATCTAAAAATGGAGCCACTATGACTTACACAGTTTCACTGTGCTACAGTTAATTTGGATAACTAGTCTTCACATGAAATGACAGAGACAATAAACCTTTATCATGGGTCACTCAGCTAACTTCCCTTTGGCTCTCTTGTTAGAGCTGTCTCACTCTGATCACTTTATGCCTCTGCTGCCAACTCCTAACCTTGCCTCAAAACTCAACATCCAGTTGTTGTTCACTGGAAATTTTCATGTCTACATCTCACTGGCAGCTCGGATGCAATGGTCTAAACCTCATAATCGCTCCATGTTCCATCTCTTGGCGAATGCCACCAGTCTTCCTGCCATGCAGGAGTCATCCTAGATTCCCACATTTTATCGTTCACCATCCATCACTAAATTTCACTGACTGAACTCTTAACAATTGTTTCCTTCTCTATCTCTGTTACTTTGATTCAGATTCTTGTGATTTCTACACCAAACAATGAAATAACTGCAATTCATTTCTTGAACTTTTTTTTTTTTTTTTTTTGAGGAACCAGGGTCAGGCCCTTGTGCTTGCCAGGGAAGTGCTTATTACACCTCCATCTCGTTCCCTTTCCACTACTTTCCTCCACTTCTGTCTCCTACTTCTATCCTGGCAATTCTGCATTCTACGTGATTCCTCAAAAGCAGCATGCTTTCTCATACCATTTTTGTGGCTCTTTCAAATTCTCTTTGTTCACTTGGGAAACTTACTCCTTTCAGGGTCAGCTCAAGTCTATAAACATTTTCTTTCATACTAGTGTAGTAAAATTACTGTCTATAAGGTCATCTTACTTTAAAAAGTCTTTTTAAACAGATTTATAGCTAAGGAAAAGAAAAAAGGTGTTACCAATAAATGTTCGTAGACAGCGCCGGTCTCCATAAACCTCCCATAGCTAGAGAAAAAAATAACAGAAACATTTAAAAATTTGTTTCAGTGCTGGGGCTTAAACTTAAGGCATCATGGTTGCTAAGCAATACCAGTCATGTGCTAGAGGTGTATACCCATATCTGTGTATCTACAGAAGATCTAATTAATGTGATATCCTTTAAGTCCGTGTTTTACCATTCGGAGTACACACATAAACACACCTTATAACTAGACTTTTAAAGATTTTTTTACATCAGTATCAAAATATTGAGAGAACTATGGATGGAGTTAATCCAGGTGGGTTCATTTTCTTATTGTTCTTTTTCTATATTTTATATATTTTGCATGCTAAAAGGTTTTTACTTTTATAATACTATTAATTATCTTTAAAAGGAATTAAATGATATTAAAATCACCATGTGGACAGTATTTTGATATCAAAAGATTTATCTGGGGAGTGTTTTTCTGAAGAAATATTATAGAAGCTGTATGAAAATGACAAGCTCATAGTTTTAATCATTTTTAGAGTAGACAAATACAAAGCTTCAACACTAGCTTTATTCTTGTCTACCTCAAATGCAACCTTCACAATGTTATTAGTGCTTAAACATAGCATTTCCTGGCCACCTAAGGTCACCTGGATAAAGTCTCAGTTCCTGCAGCATGCCAGGCAAGGGCCTCTGAGACCTGGTTCTTTGCCTAAGAATATAATCATTTTTATCTCTTAAACTTTATGCTCCAGCAACCACAAAACTTGTATTTTTCAGTACAAACCATACCCAAATTCTCTTCCTTTCCTCTTTACTTAACCCTATGAAAGTATACTTCCTTTTTGAAATCAGAATATCTGTATCTGAGTCTGGCTCTAATATTAACCTTTGAATCATAATGAAATGACTGATGTATAGGTAGGGATAGTACCTTAGTAATTTTTTATCTTTTCTTTGTACCTAAAAGGTACCTAAGAATGTTTATAGATGTGAATTAAATTGAATCTATGCTTTTTTAGTTAAAGGGATGATCATAATACCAACTAATATAGTTTGTATAAAATGGAAGTTAAAGTAAGTAAGAATTCTTTGCTAAAAACTTTAGAGACAAATTTTTTATTAGAGACAAATGTCTAAATGGCTATTCTCATTTAAAAAAGCTACCATTATACACTGTTAATATTCATCAACCATTTCAAATGATAAAACTAGATTCAACTTTTCAAGCCATAAGAGCATAACAGTATTGGTATTTCCTGAAATACTGCAGATGACTGGGACCCAGTGAAGGCACAGTAAGGATAAGAACTTCTTTTCAGATTTAAGCTTTTTATTTCAAAGTTTTCCACATATTCAAGTTGACATATATTTTTTTGTTTTGTTTTGTTTCATTTTTCTTTAATCACACTAACTAGCTTAGGAGAAGGCAGAGGTGGAGTTTCCTGAGGCTATAATAACTAGGGCTGGAAGCATTTGTGCTTCTCAAAGTCTACTAGTATTTGAAAGGAAAAGGAGGAATTACATTGCCTACTCTCAAAAAATGGTAGTTTTATCTAGGTCTCTCTCTACCTCCTATGATCCTGAAAAACAAATGAACTCAGTCACATACCCAAAACCTCTATTAAAAATGTATTATTAGTGATTAAGTATTTATGTGTCTAAGGCTGAAATGATTGGATTACATTCTCATCAGTTGTGCAAGCTTTACAGAGCTTCGTCAACTGGACCACAGAGCCATATTTGAATCTAAGTCTGGAAAGCGGTCTAGTAATTCATAGGGCCTAAGAGAAAAGAATTAGCCTTTAATTGCCTAACAAACCTGCATTTATTTATAAATAAATGAACAGATTTAACCAAAGCAATGGCTTCACAGTACAGTACTCTCTTTCTGGGACTGAAACTCACCTTTATTTTACAGTCCATGGAACAAGACAGCAATAAATGGCCAGAGAGAGGAAATAATCTTACTGCACTGACACCCTGTGAAAAAGTATCACAGTTACCAACCTGCAGGACTTAAAAACTAGAAATGAAGAACAGTATATTTTAAGCAACCTAATTTGCTATTTTTCTAAGCATCATGGCCCAGAATAACCTTCATTAGTATGATAAGAGAAAAGGATTACCAACACTAAGCTTTTGAAAATTTTTCTAACCTTTCATACTGACTTTCTCACCCAAGGCAGCCCAGAACCGATCAATGGTTAATGCCCCCACTTATTTTCCTTTTTTAAACATAATCCCTTTGCTCTTTGCAACGAAGTGGAAATCAAGAGTTAAAATAGTGTAGATGACAAAGAATACCAGTATCAAAAGGCTTGTCTCTACATTAGTTTAAATAGCACCTTGGATTATAAACTGGGGACATGATCGCTCACATGTGATAACCCCAGTTTATAATCCGAGAAGCAAACAACATCACTGAGGTTCGATGCTGGCATCAGCCCACTACTTACTGATGTGGTGCCTAAGTAAATGACTGTGGCAACAGTTTGTGGGAAAGGACTGGGCCATCACAGGGGGGCTGGACACTGAACACCAGTGCTGAGCCACGAATTCTGACGTCGGCCGAGCCACGTGGCCTTGGAGACTGACTGTCAGTCAGACCTGATTGATCCCTCACAATACGGTCATCTGTGACCTGACTTCCCTGTTCCGTGTTGGCATTCCTGTATCGTTATCAGAAATACTGTTCCGATCAAAAGCCGGAACTTTACACTGGCTTCACTACTACAGTGAGCGAAACAACCAATTTGCTTACCTTTGTGTGTCCAGACCACACATGAATTTGTTTTTTGGGAAGATAACATTTTTCAGGTGGTACAGTGGACCGCAGATTAACACCAACATCCTGAGGTATGTGAAGATAGGATCTGCCTTGATAGTCATACATTTCTTTAACTGAAACAAAAATGAAAAAGCAATACATAAATATAAGTATAGTCATTAAATCTGCATTTTAAAGATGCAAACAATTATTTCATTCCTGGGGCTGTTGTCCATATTAAGATTTAAGAAGTAATATTCTGATGATGGTGTCAAGATTGAGTTAGCTAAAAAGCTAGCTGCCTGAAATACTTGCAGTCATTTACAATTAGAGGCAGTATTTTGGAGTTTCTAAATAATCAAGAGAATATCAGACCTTTAAATAAGATCTTTTTTTACTCAGTCACATGTCTTAGTGATATAACAAAGACCTCTCTGCAGTATAATTATAGCATGATAACAAAAGAGAATACTTGGGTCTTGTATGAGTCACTGGTAAAGAAGCAGAAATAAAACAAAGGAACTTCCAAAAAAATCCTTTTCTCCAGTTTTCCACTTTTACTCCCTTCTGGATCCTTTGCATTCCTCTTTTCCATGTCTCCACTCTTTCTCTTTCTTATCTGGTACAGGGACTGCACCCAGGGCCTTCATACTAACTATATCCTCAGTCCACTTTTTATTTTGAGAAAGGGTCTAAGCTGTTAAATTGCCCATGTTGGGCTCATACTTGTGATCCTTCTGCCTCAGCCTCCCAGAGTGCCAGGATTACATGGCTGTGCTATTAGGTCTGGATAACAGTCACAGGTACAGGTGACATACTTACTATTCAGATAGCAGTTAGAAGCATACCTGGCACAGACTATGTATGCAGTGAAGATTCTCTATTACTGCTGTTGTGGTTGTAAGCACCATAGTACTAATAAACTCCTTGAATATAAAACTGAATCTTGAGAACCAAATACAGCCTCATAGATTAGAAATATCTGATCATGTACACATACAAATTTCCTATAATGAATGTGATCATTATATGTACCTAGACTGTACCAATAAACTTAAGTAAACTTTAAAAAAGAAAACTGAAGGTCCAGAAATGAACTCATAAAAGAATAAGTAACGCTATCATCGCTGAGTTATTCTTTACAGTTTTAGATAATTACTGTGCAATTTCCTGACTATTAATAACAATCCAAAATAACCTTCAATCTACTCACATGAAAAAGATTTTCCTTTTAAAATTTAATTTGGTAAGTTATAAACTGTGATAATAACTGAATATTTGGCTTTGGTTAAAAGCAGTTAAGTGATTGAGGCATGATTAATACAACAAAAGACTCAATTTAATCTTAGGAAAGAACAGATTACAGACCATTCAAATTTCTTCTTTCATGACTTTTTAAAAACTTACTAATACTTAAAAAAGAATTATCTGTAGCTAACATTAATCATGAGATTTTTTTCAAGTACAAAGAAGATTCTGCCAGAGGACTTCTTTGGATACAAATTGTTCACTGAATACAATGATTTTAAAGCAACTGACAGGACAATTTATCTATGAGCAGAGAACAATAAACATGAAATTTTCATAAAGATGAAGAAACATTAAAAAGAAATTACCATGTAAGATCGTTTTCTCTTCTCCAGGTTTCTCATCTTCCTGTTTGCCTCTTTTCTGCCTCTTTGCTGTGATTTCATCCAATTCTTTTTGTTCTTCCTAAGAAAATGGAAGAGTGAATTTAAAAATGAATGTTTGAGAACCTTATCATGCCCAAAGCCAGTTAAAAATTCTTTATAATGAGGCCAACTTTTGTGAAGCAATAGGTAAAGGGATGTTTCCCAAGATGACAAGCTCAACTCTTCTGTAAACCAAGACTGATTACCTCTTCTGCAGATTACAAAATGGCATTGAAAGCATAATGGTTATAGTACAGTGGAATTATGAATGTGAGAAAGGGAAAGAATTCTGTAGTTTTATTTTATAAAATTTATAATATTATTTTGTAAAAACAAAGATAAAATTTAAGATCCTAAAATAAATTAGTGAGACCTATCAATTTCAATATGATAGAAATTCTGAATCTCTACTTATTTGAATATCGGGTTTCAGAATAATAGTAACCATCCATGGTAGCTTAAGAGCATTACTAAGGTGATTTATTCAAAATGGTTCAATATTCTATTTTAATTAAAAATTATATTATAAAATAAAGCAGATCAATATCAATATTATATGAAAAATAAATTTTATTGTAATTTTTTAAACATGAAGATAGAAATTTTGATCATTTGTTTCTCTATGGAAATCTCAAGTTTATTAATATACATATACCTCACTGAGACCTAGTGCACACCTGAACTGAAAATGAAAAACCTCAAAGCTTACCTCTGAAGGTTTGGCTACATCTTTTTCATCTACATATTTTGCCCATGGTCCTAAGAAACCATCAATATTAGATGCATCATTTTCTTTGAATTTTTTCCTCTTTTCTGTTTTCTTCTGACCAGTTTCGAATACAGTTAAACCTATGTTAACAATATAAAAAAGAAACACTAAATATATCTATAGTTAAAGAAAAGCGATTATTTAAGTGACAAAAAAAACCCCACCACTATATATATATACATATATATGATGTAAATATCTTTGAAACTAAGAATTAACTAGAGCCATATATATTTAGGGGAAGGGTCTACAGGGTGTTCAGGGTCTCACTATTACATTGGACTCATACTGACCTGTCTGTTTACAGACTCCCAAGTACTGGATTACAGGGGTGCACCACCATGCCCAGTCTCAACTGCCCTCTCAGCTCATCCGGGGTGGGGCCAGCGTGGCAGGCCAGGGGATTGAGCCCCAGCCCCTGCGCCTGCTTGCAGGCACTTTAATCCACTGAGCTATCTGGCCAGTCCTTGAAAATATTAATATATTGAAAATAGGTATATAATCCTACAATGATATATAGCCTCTCTAGTGGCTTAAAACCCATGCCAGTAGACTTAACAGTTTTGAAAGAAACCCAGCAACTCAATATTAAACAATGATGTAATTATCTTTGAAACCAAGAATAAACTAGAGACATTTAAAAACAGAATTAAATTGAATTGTAGTAAATGCTTATCTTTACTTCACATGTAATTCAACATTATACATTAAACCAGATTTTACAAGTCTTGAATTTCTTCCACATAATGTGAATTTAAACTTGATCTCTAGATCATAGCAAAGAGAACAGAGGATGTCTCTGAGCTTTGCTTTGATCTAAAGGAGGTGACACACTATGAACAGTCATTAAGCTGGAAAAAAGAAGCTTTATGGAAGTCATCATGAAAAGAGTGTAGTTACATATACAAGGAGCTCACAGAAATCTAATTTAAAAGAAAAAGACCTATTTAATTGAAATCAGTTTCCTTTAGACTGTATGTTATAACCAAAGAATGCTAAAATTCTAATTTAACAAGAATCTAGCTCATTCACAAAAGACAGCTTGATTATCTATTTTAATATGTAGAAGTATTCCTGGGCAACTAGTACATTCTTTTCTAAATATGACGTTTATAGCTAAGATTCCAGTGTTCTGATAAGCTTTGTGACAGCTTAACATAGAGTATGATGCCCTATAATATATGTACAGTAAACATAAGCAAAAACATTTTAGAACAGATTTAAATTCAGCCATCAAATGACTCTTGAGAGACAATTTTCATAGATGCAAAAATAAAATTTTTCTGCTCTATTAAAATGTAACTTGATATAAATGTTGAGAAAATCATTGTCAAAGTTATTTCTACATTGTTATAATTTGCTCAATGATTTTTACAGGGTTGGCATGGTTGCCAAGTACTCCAGAGATAGGTACCTGTATTTTCATGACAAGATAGCACAGCTAGTAAGTGGTAAAAGCAAGTTCCAAATTGTAACAGCTCTCAATCACATTGCTCTAAACTGTATCACCCTGTCAGG
>PVKA01016301.1:0-48209 GCA_004027165.1 Ctenomys sociabilis | reverse complement strand
TGAAGTAAAGAAACAACTGCATGAGGTTAACAAAGGAAATCATTTCAGAAATAATCTCTTTCCTCTGTGGCTTCATAATCTCCTACACTCTCTTAATTTACTGATAAGAGACATAATCTATAATAATGTCTGTAAGTATAATATCATGTATGCACCTTCTATGATAGCAAAACACTATGAAAACAGTTTGCAATGTATTAATTTATCAAATCCATCTTGTCAAGGTATCTTAAAACTGTCTCATTGATATTTGTACTTCAATAAAATAAAAATTTAAAAAAACTATTCACTGTGCAAGTTGGATATGAATGTCAGGTTTGAGTTGTGTTCATTTTCCAATTGAGCATATTGAAATAAATAATATTTATGGTTTTCTATTGCTGAATAAAAAAGAAAATATAAAATTAAAAAATAATTATAGATTGATCAATAAATTAGTAGATTGACCTTTAGTGGATTTTCTATCATGATAAAGGACTACAAGGGGAAGGAAAATGCCCAAAGATTTTCATACTCTTATTTCCCAGTACAATGTGTTGCTTAATCCATTTTAAATAGCCCTCCATCCACTACCATATAATATAATATCCTATTTTCAGAAAACTATTTCTTCTTCCTGTCCAAGCCATAGGTCAAACTACACTTGTCTCCAACTCAACTTACTAAACTGAAAATGCAGCACACCAGGACACATCATCTGCATTCAGATAGAAGATTTCCTCAGTGTTGCTTAGGCTGTCAGGTTGGTGGTGGGTGCATGTCTACATTCTCAACTGAAGCATCAGTCTTGGTGATCCTTTCTAGCCTAGGATAGGTTGGCCTCCAAAAGTGTTGCCATCCTCACCTCTGGGAACTGAAATAACCAGGGATCAAACCACCCTATCACTCCGACAACCTCCAGAACGTGGCATATACATTAGTAAATGAATAATAAAAGTAAAACCCTATCCATGAGGAGCTGTTACACAAGATGAGATTAGGCATGTTCACAGAATTATTTAACCCCCAAACCTGAAACACAATGGACAGCTGTGAGAATTTGAAGTATTTATTCTTTTTTTAAAAAATATACTAGATGTATATTCTTATATACTGTTCTGGTAGGAAAAAAATCTGAACTGAAGTTATATCCACATTCTATATGCAACGTCAATCTTTTTTTCTTAGATACTGTAACAGGGTCCCACAATTCCACTACCCAGTACTATCCATATTAAGAAAAGCCAGTTGAATTACAAAATATTTTTCCTGAGACGACAGAATTTGAGACTTTACTTCCGAAGTTGTGGCATCAGATAAGATAAACAGCATGAATTCCAAATCAAAAATGGTACATTCATTCCATTCTCATTACAGACATTTATTAAATACCTATAATAAGTAAGACATACTTTACATATGAAATCAGAATCCCCATATTTGTGAAAATGAGTTAGGTTAGTGGAAAAAAAGGTTTCAGAGCAGTAAAGCCACACCATTTGCTTTTAAGTCATGCATTTAAGATGATGACATCAGTATTTGTCGCATTTAGTTGCAGCCCACCCTTCACAGGTAGCTTCCTAACCATGGGGGTGTTTTCCTCTAAAGAAACCATAGTGTACTGGAAAAGTACTAGAATGTACATCTTGTACAAGAAATTGTTTGAAAGTGTGTGATTCTGATTCAGATTTCATGCTGTCCTTCTGTTTCATTTCACAGTAAAACACAATTTATAATCCATGTGTAAAATGTGGCTTTTGCTATATATGACAATGTGGGTAGAAAAAAAAAACAGTCAGTCTTGTGATACTTCTACTAATAAGGCTTGTAAAATATGTACGCACTATATTTGGATGACTTATGCATTTGGGGGGAAAAAGGGAAAATAAGGATTTAATTAGTCTGCGGGTTGAGCAACATCAAGGACTAATACTTCTTGAAGAAAGAGATGATTTCCTGATGGCATCACTCACTGTAACACAGAGGTTCAAAGAGAGTGGCTGCGGCCATCAGCCATGCCTGGGAGAGCAGGGAGACAGCCCCCTCCTCTTTCACTCATTGCTAAAGGCGGACTTCAGTTAAAGAGGTTCAAAATTGGCTGTTGAGGGCATCGAAACTTCCACGGTTGGCTCCAAAAGTCCTCAGTTGGCTTGAAATCTTAAAATTAATCTTTCTAGTAACTAATAATATTAAATAATTTAAGAAGGAACCAAGCTTTTAAATGGAAACAATTTTAATACAGAATTACCTCTCCTAGATTATTTATATAACATAACATGAAAATGAAGGCAAAAAAATAATAAAAAACAGAATAAGGATTTTGCCTGCTATGATTACCTGTCTCTTGTCTTCAGAGCATTAATTATAATCAAGCCCTGCCAAACAGAAACAAAAGCACATAGATTATTTAGGAGTATGCCTAACATTTGGCTTCAAAGAATTCATTGAATTGGGGATCATGACATTAGGTTCAAAAATCATAGCATGTCCTGATAAGAGGATGTTATACTTAATCTTATCCAAAAGACCAAGGGAGGATTAAGATGCAATAGATAATGTACCAATTCACCATGATGATTGTATTTATTATGTATCGCAAACACATATTAATAAAAATAATAAAAGTTATGAAAACAACAACACTGGGGCTTTTGAGATATATCATAACACATGCAAAGAGATAGTTTATGGTCATCTCTTAAAGAAATGCAGAGACTACGTAAAGAAGACGTACTGGGGCTGGGCACATAGCTCAGCAGCATAAGTGCCTGCCTGGCAAGCACAAGATGCCCAGTTCAACCTAAGAAGACAAACTAATCACTTTAAATCTATTTAATCCTACAAACATGAAAACAGAAAAAGAAAAAGCACACTCCAATACTCTCCAATTCATTTTCTGCATGTAGTGGTTAAAATTTGATCCCCAAAAGCTGAAGTGTCTAACAAAAAAAAAAAAAAAAAAGGCAACTTAGAACCAAAATCTCTTTTTTTATTTAATCTTTTATTTGTTTGATTGTTTGTTTATCTGGTACAGAATCTCACGGAACAACTCAGACTCTAATGACCCTTCTGTCGCAGCCTCCCCAGTACTGGGATCACAAGCATGCGCACCACGCCCAATTTCAGTGGCTGGCATGGCAGACCCAGGGCAGGGCCGGCGCAGGATACGGTCCTGTGGATCAAACCCGGTTCCTGCAGGTTCCTGTGCTTGCCAGGCAGGTGCTTAGACTGCCCAGCTATCTCCCCAACCCCAATACTACTCTTGAATGTAACTGTACCTAAATGAAATGCGAGCTGGTGGCAATCCATCTAGACAACTATGAAAGATGTTTTTCAAATGTCTGTGAGCAAACCAAGAAACATATGTTCAAAATGTGAATATTTCATGTAAAAGAATTAACCAAAAAGTAATTGGATCACCAAATGAATTAATCCACCAAAATAATCTTTGTCAATACTTTCAGTATGTGTTGGGACCCTCATGAAGAAAAACATAAAGGATCAGATTGCTACTTCATTATTTTATTATTAAAAATTTTCAGTCTCAACTGCTGTACATATTGGATTGGTGACCTGAGCCTAAGGTTCACAACACAGCCTGTGACCGAAGACAGCTATCAAGCCTCAAAGGATAATCAGAGACTAAGAACAAAACACAGATGTCATCCACTCTGGACTTGCTGCTAATAATAGTAGAAAGAGAGTGTTGCCACATTGGAGGACTTGACTATTCAAAGTCTAAACTAATGACAGCTAAAATGCCCTGAGAACTTATTAAATGTTTTTGGCTATAGATTAAGCACTTGATTCCTATTGCTGTCTTTTAATCTTCATACCTGATCCATGTCTATCTGTAAACTTTGGTCACATCATTTCATTTGCTGCCCCAGCAGAAGTTTGTACACAAGTGTATGACAAGAATATTCAACAGGGCTGGCAACAGAGCTCAGCAGACTAAGTGCCTGCTTAGGCAAGCACAGCGACCTGGGTTCGATCCTTGGCATCACATGCTGTGCTGGCCCCACCCCAGGGAGTGCTGAGCCAGCCACCAAGTAACAAGACAGTGTACCAAGCACATTTTTTTAAAAAATAAGAATATCTAACAGGCTCCGTGTTATAGAAAAATTATTGGAAACAATCTAAATTTCTCACAATGGAAAATTCCACCCTAGGATAGAAAATGATCTAGCTGTTTACAATGCTGTTACACAGAAAGGCTCTCAACCTCAACACTACTGATGTTGGGACCACATCAGTCTATTATAGGGGCTTCTCGTACACTGTAGGATATTTATCAATATCCAAAGCTTCTATCAAATGGACATCAGCAACACAAACATTTTAGGCATTACCAAATGTCTTCCAAGTATGAAAGTTGTCCCTGATTGAGAAACACTGTTACAGAATATTTATTGACATTAGAAAATGTCCACAATAAACTAAAAGAGGGAAGGAAGAAGCTACAAAGCATCTTGACAGGTATGTGCAGCCCCCTTCCCATGCCACACCAGCCCACAGGTACCCCACATTGTCTTTGACAAATGACTAGAAGAATATTCATCCAAACACTATTAATATAAATTATTTCTTGTGGTAAGACTCTAGGTTTGCTTTTGCATTTTTTCCCTATTATCCAAGTTTTCTGAGTTAAATTTGAATGCCTTTTATCATCTGGAACAAAATGATTAACCTATACAAGCCACAGGCAAAGGTCTCCAGCAAAAAGATAATAATGTCTGCTCCCTAAGCTGAGTCACTGAGGGTTGTGGCATAATTACCGAAATATCTTTTCAAAAGGGGCTTCCCTCCCCCACTCACCCTGAGTGCCCAGCTGAAAGGACAAGGCAGGGCAGAGACACAGAGAACAAGCTCCTTGACAGCCAAGTCTCCCTCACCAAGCCAGGCCAATGGTCTAGCTGCTTGAGATTGTTTGAACACTTTGGAATCCAGACAAAATGACCCCAATTAATTTGGCACAAGTGGGGCTGTACTTAACAAATTTACTCAAAAGGAATGTTTGTATGTGAAGCGTCCAGACAGAAAATAAGAAACAGTCACTCAGAAAGCACGTGGGTCTGAACACCATAGACCCCCTCTGATTTCCCCACGAGTAAGTGCCATCTATCTTTCAGCTTTCTCTCTTGTATGCACACAGGTTTCCAGAGAAATCTTCAATCAGCAATAAGGCTATCTGAAGAAGGGGTCCCGAGTGAGGAAGGACGCAATGATGACTTGGAAAAGACCCACAGCACTCCTGGGTAAATCCAATGGGATCATTCTATGGATCACCCTTTCTGGGGCACTTTAATGAGTTGTTCCCAGGTCGAGGGTGAAAAAGGGGCAATGCTCATAAAGAGAAGCCATGTAACAAAGCCACACTCTGCCCAGTTTCCAGTCAACCTGGCTTGGCCCTAACACAGACTCAGAGCCAGCTGGAAGTGAGTCCATCAGAACTGATTCCCTCGAATAAACCACTGTGTTCTGCAATTATATTCAAATATAAAGCTCGAGATATAAAATATTTATTCAAAACTACCCATGTATCTAGGAAGGGCAGCTATAAGCTGTGGTGATGCTTTTTTCTGAGTTAACCTTCAAAATCCAGAATTTTTATGCAACATAGCTAAACATTTTCCAGTGTTGCACCTATTTATTTTTTAAGGAAAATCTCCTGTGGCTATAATTATTTTAAAAATATCTTTACTTATCCATATAAATGTAATAGAGCTTTGAACCCATGAAGAAGACATATGTGTCTTGGACCCATTTCTCTTTTTAAAGATGCACTAGAAGACCATCATAATTAGCATACACACTCAGACTTGATAACCCTGAAGGCTCTCCATGTTACAGACTCCTCGAGGCCAGTTCCTTACAAACATTAGGAAGCTTACCACAGAAGCTTATAGGCATCTGACTGACACAGGTGGAGGATAATTACATCCCTGAGCCCACTGACCCAGAAGGATCCTTCTCTGAAGGAAAGAGATGTCATTTGTTGTGCTTGGTTTCTTGGTTAGAGGAAATGCCGAGAAAGATGAAAGAAGAAAGACTAAAGCTGAGAGGAATCAATAAAAAGAATATTTTTTTCACACTGCTGTTAAGAGGCCAAGTGAGCCCCAGGAGAGCCAGCTCATTAGCCTGTTCCTTCTTAAAGAATTCAATGTGGAAATGAACACAAAGATGCTCTCTCCATCTGCCAAGAGAGACAATTTTTTTCTGCCAAGTTTAAAAAGTAGAGTTAAACTCATTAAGCATTTCTCAATCTCACTTCTATCCCATTCTGATTTTTCTTTCTACCTTAGATAATGTGTTTTATTTTTCTTTTTAACTATGAAATACTGCATGAACTATAACTATTTTTTTCCATGTATGGGATTGAATCCAGGGCCTTCAAACTAAGCTATATCCCAAGTCCTTTATTATTTCTGAGACAGGGACCCACTAAGTCACAAGTTACAGATTCTGAGCTTACACTCCCAACCCTCCTGCTTCACAGTCTTCCTGTTTCAGGCTTCCAGATTGCTGGGATAACAGACAGGCACCACTACATGTGGCTAATGTAACCTTCCTGACAGCTTCGTGTAGACTGGGTGAAGAGTTCATAGGAAGTGATTGTCAGACTGACAGGGTTAAGAGACTTCCAGATTAGATTAGAATGTGGGGTTGCTACACCCATAATAGACTAATCTGCTGATGCCCTAGCTGAGTGTGCTGCTAGGAGGGAGGGCCTGGCTTGGCACGTTTTACCTGTGATGGTGCACACTCCCGTACACCTCACTACCTAGGCCAAGCTTTGCTCACTACACCCAAGCGGCTTTGTGCCACCATGCCCTTCAGCCATAAGGCTTTTGCCTTGGATCCAGGCAAGCTTGGACCAAATCTTCTGGAGCCACAGAAACTCTTCCTCTTTAAATTGAAAATGTCATGCTTTTGGCCCCGATGATGAAAAACTGACAAATACATTTAGCTTTGCTTACTGTAAGGAAATCAGAGTGACACTTTAAGAGAGAGGTTAGGGGTGGTAAGAGCCCAAGCCTAGAGTACAGAGTGTGCCTTGCGGAGTCCTGTGCTTGCTCTTAATTGGCTCTGAGCCTTGTAATTCCTTCAGGTGATAATCTACTGGGTACTGAGTGATCTGGACCACCGCACACAGGATAAAACAAGTCTATCCACGTACATATGTAGATACCCACACTCTATGTGAGCAACCAAGAAAACAGTATCCTCATAGATATTTGATACACGCAAGTCATGAGCTGATTGGTCAGGTCCTGACAGCCAGCCATAGTTAGAGGTCTGAAAGGTCATTATTGTTTTAAGAGAGGGGTCATCTTCTGTTGGTATCTTCTTGTTTTCCATTCCAAAAAGGTTCAGCCGGGAATCTCAGCACTAGGGAGGACCGAGCCAGGAGGATAGCAACTAGTCTGGGCCAAACCTAGACAACTTAGCAACTTAGTGAGGCCCAGTCTCAAAATACAAGAAAGCAAATAAAAAAAGTTCAGTTTAAAGGCTTCAAGTTCAGTCCCTAATACTGAAAAAGCAAAGCAAAAATGTGCAACACTTTCCAACTGTTTATAAAGCAAAAAGAACAAGAGACTCATTCACAGAATAAAATCATTATATTTGAAGAGTATTTAGCAGTGTGAAACGCTTGCAATATTCCCAGTTTTCACTGGATCAGTACTTTTCCCATGGTCTCACAAACAATGACATGGAAACCAGTTCATTACAAGCCACAATGTCCCAGTAACCAGTCACTTATGTCATCAAGCACTGACCACTACAGCATTTCTATGTAGTATGAAAACAACAGTCTGTGAATAAAGCACTCCCCTATTCACTCTCCCATAGAATCAAAATTAAATCTTAATAGTCTTTGTTTTTTAGCAACCATCATTTTTCTTATTTCTCTCTGGATTTTTTCAGAATAAAAATGATTTTTAATTCTATCATTTAGAGGACTTAAAGTTGTTGTTGTTTTAAGACTATCAAAACCTCACACTCAGCATGCCATTCTGGGTCTCAAACTCAGAACCCCACCCAGCTCAGTGACAGGAGCGATGGCCAGCTTTGCCTTTCAGAGACGTCCTCATGGAAGTTGTCCTTGACAACAGGACACTGGCCATGCCTTTAAGCAACAAGAACTCAATCAAACTGAAAGCATGGGGAAAGCTGACATTCTAGTTGACTTATTTTCTAAGTTGAGTAATTTTTAACTACACTGGCTTGCTTCTCTGTAAATGAAAATAATTGATTTTGCAAGAATTAAATAAGATGCATATAATCCCCTAGGTGCAGGCTATGAAATTTACTCAGCATATGTTCGGTCACCTTATCTGAGGTATTCTGTTTGTTATTTAAGTTCTTTTCTCCTTTCTCCTTTTGGAGTTAAAGGCAGCTCCTTTTACAGACTTTCACTGTTATCCGAACAAGATCTGAGCTATCTTCTCTCTTGTCCTTCATGTGGTTTATTTTTTTGTTATGGAATCGTTTAATGTCAGATGTTGCTAGGCAACTTTTTTCTGGCTTGATTAATTTAGTTCTAGTACAAACAAAAATATATCCAAATGGTTTGATCTTCACTAGTGTTGCTCTTCTTGAAGAAATATGTCCTGCTTTTGTATTAAAAGACTTATAATGTGGTTCCAGACCTTCACAAAGCTGTAGATTATCATTAACTTAGTAGTTTCAGAATCTCAACACTCATCACTGATATAAATTCATGGACAATGAGAACAATAAGTGATGAAGTATTGTAAAATATATATATATATATTAATTGGAGGGGAAGATGTAGCAGTTTCAAAATATAAGCAGACAAAAAAGAGGTGTGATGGAAAATACAACCCTAAATCTTCTGGAAAACATTGATATACCACATGTGAACAGAACAAATTGATATGTTACTGAAATTATTTTGGGAAAGAATTTTTTGATGTTTGACAAATATATATCATTTTGGACTCACAGTAAAAGAAAGTGTGGATGGTTTTCTTTTACCAAAGGGCCAAAAATAAATAAATAAATAAGAAATGCTGACTTAAGAGTGCTCACTTAGAAGATCTTTTAATATTTAATTCTGAATGCTTTTCCAATTTCCAGATTTCTGTTATCTGCTTTTATTTATACAAGCTGTGGAATTTTGCCAGGGTCCCTGCTTTTAGTAGAAAAGGAACATTGTTCAAAGTAATGGGATTCAGAACAATTTTCTTTTATCCAGGCTAATTTCTGTCAGATTCCACCCAGTTTTATAGCCACATTAAAATGTCAGAGGACTTAACGAATTGTCCTATGCTATCAGGGCAACACTATCAGCAATGTCCACCATGCTGGACAGAAGGGCCATAGCCCTGGAGAAGCGCAGAGTATGTGAGAGAAGAATTCAACAGAAATGGCTGGTGTCCAAGTCCACAGCTAAGTCTTTTCTTCTGTTGAAATTGTGGATTGTAATCAATGATTTGAAAGAAACAAGGCTGGTGAATATTACAGAAGAGGTTTTGAGATATTTTTTTATTGCACAAAAAGCTTTTGAATGAGGAAATAGGCCTTTCAATGGGATAGCCTTTCTCCAATATTTTACTGGTTTCCAGTAAGTGGTCTTCACAAATGAACAATGCTTCCCACTGAGCACTCATGGTATTTCAACACACCCAAGGCAAACTGAAGAGGAAGGGTTGAATTATGATGAAAGCCTGAACTATTCTGACCTTTCCCATGACCATAATTGATGGATATGCCCCTAAGTACATTGCAGGGCCATCGATATATTTAGAAATGTGCCTGTGACTCATTAGGCCATAATTTGACAGTGAAAAGAGGGCAATGACTATGGAGATCCACTCTGTGCCTAAGAAAGTGGTTTATTCATGGAAAACCACCTCCCATTAAATGTACCATTTCCTTATGTTGGGAATTTTATAGGCTGAGCTTAGAGATTCGTAAAATGGTTAAGATCAATGTTTCAACATTTATTCAGATATTAATAAAGGTGGAAAACGCCAAAATTCTTTTACTCAAAATCTCATACTGACCCCTGGATCCTGTCCGGAACACAAAAAATGGGGCAACAATGCTACTCTTACCGTACCAACCAGAAAAGCCTGGGCCTTCTCCAAGTTTTGACTTTCATTAAACCTAAAGAACTAAGGAAATACAGCATCAAACTAGCTTGATGCTGAAGAAAAGACAGACATCTGAAAGGAAAGAGGAAACAGAAGCAAGGACTGAAAAGTGAGAACAGGAGGAGTTAGACTTGCTGCAGGAGTTGGTGAGACAAATTCCATAGAGCTTTAATGAATGCATGAGGCCCAAGAGTAGGCTACTATAAGAGCACAGGGCTCCTGCTGCCGTGGTTTGGATGTGTCCAACAAAGGCCCACATATCATTGGGAGGTAGTGGAACCTTTCAGAGGTAAGGCCTAATGGTAGGTGTCAGGACACTGGGATCATGTGCTCAAAAGGAACACTGGGACACTGGTCTCTTCCCCATTCCTGTGCCCTCTTTTAGTACCCAGCATGAGGTGAACAGGCTTCCTCCCCCAAGCAGCTCCACTGCGCTGTGCTGGCACAACAAACCCAGAAGGAACACAATGAACCAATCATGACCTGCAAAACTGCAAGGCAAAATAAAGTGTTCCCCTGTATGAGAGAATGATCTCAAGTGCTTTGTTCCAGTAATGCAAAGCTGGTACCTGGTAACTGTGGACACAAGGGTAATTTGTGCTCTCATGGTCCCCTTGTTCATGAGAATATTTCTTCTCATTCTTCCTCATGATCTTCCACTAAGATCATTCCACTCTGCTTGGTAATAAGAATTAAATAACAACCAACAGCAATGTACCACCTTAGCATTGGCAATAAAGGAGACAAACTATGTCTGAAGTATGAATACAAAGAAAGTCCAATATGCAAAAAAGTCCAATAATGAAGCCAGAGCATAAATATATAAAAAAAAAAACTAGCTGGATATGGAGGTATCTTACAATAATCCCAGCTCTATAAGAGACTGAAGCAGGAAAATTGCAAGATCAAGCCCAGTCCAAGCAACTTAATGGCTTAGCAGCACATTGCCTAAAAAATAATCACAAGTAGAAAAGGGTTAGGCAAGACTAGAGATAGATAGCTCAGTGTGAAGGCCTTGGGTTCAACCTCCCATGCCAAATAAAAGGAAAACAAAGAAAAACCCACCAGCAAACCAGACTCCACTTTGAACCCAAGGTGATGCTAGAGGAATCTGAAGCCAGCCATAGGGTGCATGAGCCCACAGCAACAAATCCAAAGCCCTGGTCAAGTGACTAGAAAGAGCTAACTTGCTATAATAAGCACCTAGCAAAAGATGGGCATACCATTTTGAGGCACAAATAGTTTCTTATTCTCTCCACTTCTACAGATGACATCCAGTACATAGTGCAAGTTGATGGGACATACCGAAAAAGAACCACTTATAAAAGAAAAACTAATGAACAAAATCAAAGATGATCTATGTGTATACCATACCATAGTGAATTTAAAAATCACTATAATAAACATTTTAAAGGTTCCAGACAAAAGAACAGTCAACTAGCATAACCATACTGAATTTCAGGAGAGATAAGAACTATAAGGTCAAATGAAACTGCTAGAAACAAACAGAAAAACAAAATGAAGAACGTTCATAACAAAGTAGACACATGGTTACTGGGGAAAATTCAGTACACTTGGGGGTGGGGCAACAGAAGTTACCCAGACCAAAACATTAAGGAGAGTCCAACCAAAACTGAAGACAGCATTCCAGAATGCTTTGGCTTGAAGCATCCCCTCCAAAATTAATCCCCGCCAAGAGGCGGGCCCTTGAAACAGTGATTAGCTCATGGCAGTACTTTCCACGTGAATGAGATTAGGTGGTTCATTAAAATAGGATGTAAGAATTAGTGGGGAGCAGAAAGAAAATATAAGTTTATAACATTAAACATCTGTATGAGAAAAGGCTCTAAACCTCTGGACTTCTACTAGGGAAATGTTTAAAAGGGCAAGTGAAACCAAAGCAAGCTGAAAGGGAAAAATGATAAGGAGGCTAAAAATCAATGAGCTTGAACATTGTATACAGTGGAGGGAGTCAGTGAAATCAACATTCAGACCCTTAGTGACTTTCATGTCCCAGCCTCTCCAGTACTGGGATTACAGATTTCAACACCACCATGCCTGGTTTCAGGGCCAGTGTGACCTATAGTACCGGGGATCAAACACAGGTCCTCATGTTTGCCAGGCAAGCTCTTAGACAGCTGATCTATCTTCCCAGCCCAACATCTGGACTTTTAAAGGACAGAGAAAGAAAAAGGAAGAGCAAGGGAAAGGGAGAGGGTGTGGGAGAGGGTGAGAGAGGATATAATTATTACTTAAAACTCACATAGAAAATTTTCTTAAAAATCACTAGCTACCAAAGTTCACACATGAAGAAATACATTACCTAAGTAACTATAAATTTCTTAAATAAATTGAATTCATAGTTAAAACTTTCAAACAAGGAAAATACCAAGACCAGATGGATATGCTGGCAGATTGTGTAAAAAACAAAATTTAAGAAAGAGATAATATGAAGGATATACAAAATCTTCCAAAAACTAGAGGAGGGAACAGTTTCCAGCTCTTTTTATGTGCCCAGCATTGCTATGATACCAAAACCAGATGAAGAAATTATAATGAATGGAAAACTACAGAGCAATTGTCTTTATCAACATACAGACAAAAGTCTTCAATGAGCACCAGGCTTAGTGGTACACAGCCTATATCCCCTGCACTCGGGGAGGCTGAGGCAATAGAATCCAAAATTAAAGCCCCTCCTGGGCAATGTAGTGGAACCCTGTTTCAAAATTAAAAAAAAAAAAAAAAAACAAAAACTAAAAGGGGCTGGAAATGGAGCTCAGTGTAAAAGGGCTGAGTTAAATCCCCAGGATTAAGGAGAAAAAATAATCAATGGATTTTTTTGGCTACTGGAATCTAGCTAGCTAGCTATCATGTATTATCTATCATGTATCAATCCATCTGCCTTTCTGATAATACAGAATTGTACCAGTTAATCTTGTCGGTGTGACTGCACTGGAGACTCCTAGAGAGGGGACTGCAACATGAGGACACTGCTTCATTGGAAGGTTAGACCACAGATGAGTGTGTAGGTTAATGGGCTCTTAGTAGGCAGATCATGGTGGAGCTCACGAACATGGGGACCATGTCCATACCTCGTGCTTTCTGGGCCTTTTCAATGCACTATGCATTCTGACTGCTGTGGCCCTTCCTCTGTCACACCCTTGTACCACATTAGAGCTACCTTGGAGGCAGGTAACCATGGATTAATCCATGAAACATGAAACCATTAACCACTCTGCTCTAATTACAGACATGAGACATTTTGTCCAAGAAACAAGAAAGCTGAAGACATGATATTCAAATGAGATTTAAACTGGGAAAATGAAGCTGTTTCATCATTGGGAAATTAACCCACACAATTTACCCTATGAACAGACTTATGAAAACATCTCATGATTATCTCAGTAGATTCATTTAATAAAATTTGAGGTGCCAGTCAGACAGCTCAGCTGATTTAAACAGCCTTTTAGGCAGATGCAGGGGTTGGGGGTTTGATCCCTGACATTCAGTGCCAACCCCACCCCCGGAGCACACTGAGATGGCAACTGAAACTGGGCATGGTGGCACATACCTGTAATCCCAGCTCTTGAGAGGCTGAAAACAGGAGGATCACTATGACTCTGATCTGTGTAGTGAGACCCTATAGACCCTGTACTAAGTACATTAAAAAAAAATAATAACTTGAGCTCCATTAACGCTGTAACTATCAAGTTAAAAACTAAAGGGAACTCCTTCAGTGTAATACAGTGAGTCACACCTAATGTAGGACATCTGTTCTTCAGATCATGAAAAGGGCAAGGATGTCCCTTTTCACACTTGTGTTTAAGATCATACAGTAATCTGTAGCTAGTATAGTAACGAACAAAAAAGAGGAAAACAAAGGCATGCAAATCAAATCAAAAAAGTTGAAAATGCATATTTCTATTAGCAATGAACATAACAAATCAAAGATTTTTGCAATTGACTTTAGCAATATCACATACAAGGCAATTTTTTTCTTTTTCTTTTTTTTTTTTTTTTTTTTTTTTTTTTTTTTTTTTTTTTTTTTTTTTTTTTTTTTTTTTTTTTTTGAGATAGGGTCTCACTATGCAGTTCAAGCTGGGCTTGAGCTTACTTTGTAGCCCAGGCTGGTCTCAAACTCACAATGACCCTTCTGCATCAGCCTACCAAATGCTGAGATTACAGGCATGTGCCACCTGGCCCAACTCAAAGCAAGTATTTTAAAAATAAATTTTATCTTGATATGTTTATGATTTTGTTACATTTTAATAGTAAAAATGTTTAATCTGTGCTTATACTATAACAAAATGCATAAAATTCTTACATATAACTTAAGAAAATACAACCAATATCTGTAAATTTTCTGAAAACTACAAAATTGGTTGGAGGAACTAGAGGAAGACCTAAATATATGGAGAGATATATTATCTTTTTATAACTCAGTACTGGTACGATCGCAGTTCTTCCCAAATTAACCTATACATGTAAATGTAATCTGTTTGTTTGTTTGTTTGTTTTTAATGTACTTGGTATAGGATCTCACTACACAGCTTGAACTCTTAGAGATCCTCCTGTTTTCAGGCTCCCCAGCGTTGGGATTACAGGGGTGCACCACCACGCCTGGACTCAGCTGCCAGCTCAGCATACCTGGGAGCAGAACCAGCAGGGCAGTGTGGTGCCAGGGATCAAACCCCAGCCCCTGTGCTTGCCTAGGCAGGTGCCTAGTCCACTGAGCTATCTTGCCAGCCACATAAACACCATCTAAATCAAAATCTGACACAGGTTTTTTTTATAAAAATTGGCAATTTTGTAAAATGTACATGGAAAGACAAGGACATCAGAATAGCCCCTAAACTTAAAAATGATAAAGATTAGGATGCTCCTACTGACTGATTTCATGACCTTTTATTAAACAGTAATAATTAAAGAAGCATGGTATCAACATAAAATAGATTTATAAATCAGTAGAACACAAGTACCCAGAATTTTACCAACTCAAATATAGTCAATTTTTTACCAAACATGCAAAGGAAATTTAAACATAAAAGGATTGATTTTTTGACAAATATGTCAAAAAACTGAATATTCTTTTTTTAAAAGCCTTGATATACAAAAATAACCTAAAGTAAATTATGTAATCATGGCTTTCACATAGAACCTTAAACTATAAAATACTTTAAAAATGGAAAATATGTGTCTCCTTGAATCATATAATGACTTATTAGAAACTAAACACAAATTTCATTTTACAAAATAAATTAGAATCTGTCAAAATACAAACTTTTGCTCTTCAAAATATACTATTAGAAAGATTAACCTGGATAATCTTGAATGTTATCTCACAATGATGTCAGCAAGAAGGCCGAGGGTCCTCTCCCACCCACTAAAAGGATGAAGACGAGGAGAAAGAAGAGGAAGAGGAGAATAAAACCTGTACATTCCTCCTCTCCAAAAATAATTTGAGCCTAAGATATTTCTATCATCCCCAGGTTGATATGTCCCTCATCACCCAGGTGGTCATTTCCATGTAGCTTTGTATCCTGATTTTACCCACTTTTTAGCCACCTCCAATCTTTCTGACTTTTGTGTCTCTAGTACTCTTAATGTGTCATCAATAAAAACCACGGGAATCTCAGCACCCTATGGAAATGTTCCTTTGATCTGCTAGTGTATCTGACACCTGAATTCCTTAAAGAACTCCCTTTATATGGGGTATGGTAAAAGAGTATGACTAACACACTAAGTTTTAAATAGATCGCATTAAGACACATTGCACTAACCCCCTCAAGCATATTCCCCCTCAATGTTAATACTTATCCCATCGTTCTTGGCAATGTGCCTTTCACTGCAATATGTTTTTTTAAACTTTAACCATTTATGGTACTTTTTAACAACCCTCTGCAGCCTTCTTGTAGGACTTCCATCTTCTGTCTCAAGTCCCTGTATTACCAAGCCAGCAGGAACAGAAGCTGTGTTCTTTTCTACTTAGTAATAATGCAGCTTGAAAGCCACACCCAGTACCCTGTATGGCTCCTTACAAAATTATACACACAGAGACCCATCTTAGTGTCCCTCCCTTTCCCTTCCACCTGGTCCTGCTCCTCCCCAATAGCTAAGCATGCTCTGCCCAAGCCCACCCTGCACTATAAACAGGCTCTCCTCCAGCTCATGCACTGAAGGATGTCACTGTTGCGCTTCATGGCTGTCATTGTTGGAATAAATGAACATTCCCTGGGCCATCTGGACACCATCAACTTTTAATTTCCTCTCTAAGGATTATCTGCTTTATCCATTATCCATTCCTCCCTTTCATCCAGACTATCTTCCACCTGTAGCCTACATTTCACTTGGGCCTGCCAGTCTAAAGCAATTTGAGCATTCCTTAATCAAGGACACAGTACATGGTATCTCTTTCTGCTTCTACTTAGAAACTTCTCACAAAAGCCCACCTAAAGCAGCAAAGCCTAATTAGATTCTGTGCTGGGTTCATGACAGAGTCCCATTCATGAAGAAGGTACTACGAGTCTCTGATTTCACAGGTCTTTCAAAAGCACCTTCCTGACTCTATAGCAATCAGGGATTTTTATGCTCCTTTCTTCTGAGTCAGTCACCCTGACTATGCTTGTGCTTGCTCTTCCCTCTTGGCTGAGGCCCAGCCAGTCAGTAGTAACTCTGTGACAGCTAAGAAAAACTAAGCTCATTCTTTTCAAAATAAATCAAGAAGCCTATGGCACATAAAAAGAGATGAAAACTGAAAAACAAAGAATTTAACATTGGAAAAGGTATTTATTAATCTGTTCCTCTCCAAGGAACTGCCTAGCTAGCTTTTGTTTCTCTGTTTTATGCATACTCACACAGCCTTGGCAGAAAGAAAAGGTCATGCCTAAGAGTGTGTCCCAGCTAGCTTCTTATTGATTCAGGTATGAGCCTCAGTAGAAATCTCCTAACTCACCCGGGACAACAAACCAGCTGTCCTCTCTTCAAAAGCGCTTTGATCTTCTACAGAATCAAGAAAACCTATTTACTGTCAATCAAACTTCACAGCAGCTGGCTAGAGCCAGCTCCTAGTTCTGGGATACCACTGGCTCCTTCGGGAGTAGGCACATGTAGTCCTTTCCTGGAAACCCATCCACCTGGGTTCATAAGCTCCCTGTGCCACATTTGTTGGTAATTTTCCTCCTAGAAGCCATTTCTAAACTTACCTTCACTTCTTTTCTTCTTTACTGCTGTCATTTCCTCTAAATGTGTGACATGAGAACACTAAGAAAAAAATGCCTAGCTAAAATTTACTGAGAATGTCAGAATTTTAAACATCAGAGATATTTTTATCCTAGGCTATCAATCAGGAATCTGAGGTGCTGGTAATTTAAGTAGCCAAAGGTCACACAAGAGAAAATGATGCTCAAGTAAGAATTCAGGGCTCTTATGGAAAGCCCCACTACATTCCATTAAGCCATGGAGTTTGTGGTTTTTTTAAAAAAAGGAATGATTCCACAGATACATCGATCCCAAGATTTCATGGATGTCAACAAGGTAGCTTTGCTACTGATTATCTAGCACCCCCTAACCAAGGCCTGGCTTTTCTTGACCTCAGCACTCAAAGCTTAGCCTGACACACAGGGAGAATGTGGCGGAATCAAGAAGCCCATACCTCTAAGGACACGGAAGGCATCCCCAGAGTAACTTAGGGACTTAATTAAGATAAAAGTATTCTATGTAGAAAGCATCTCTAAAAATATCAAAAGCTGTACATAAAATTGTTTTTATATTTGTTAAATCTAGAATTTCCCCAAAGAGTTATGTAGATCAGAATAACAGCCTCATAAGTTAAGGGACTCTAATAACTTCACAAAAGTAGAAAATTCTATTTTTAAATTATTTTGATTAATGGAAAAGTAGCAGATGGGCTGCTTTTCTTTAGGAAACGGGGAAATACCGCATTCAGATTGGTCACGTCTTTGAAGACTTTCTTGAGCTTCATGAGTCAGCTATTAGTCTGTTTTCTTCAGATCTCAAATATTTTGCCTTTCAAATCAAGTAAACAACTATTTCTAGCATTGCTGACTCAAACTAGAAACAAAAATAATGTGACTAAAGATCAAACATGACATATTCATCCTGGTTTTTAAGTTTTAGCTTGGATCTTACATGTGGTGGTCCTGGGGTTCAAACTCAAACCAGCATAAGAATGTTCCTCACATTAGACCAGGAGCTGCTCTCTAAGGCAAGCTCCACATCATGCTTTTGTTCCTTTGCAACCAAGAAAAAGCACGATTTGAGAGAGGACCTCCAAACATGCACTGAGTTTCTTACCCTAAATCCAGTGATCTCTGTAAGGAGCATTTATTAAACAAGAGATCACTCATTGAATATATTTCAGTCAACTTTCCAAATGGAGCATTTTTTAAAAGATATATTATTCATTTCAAAGTGAGAGCCAAACTGTACATCAATAGGGAGGCTTAATTTTTTAGAACAAAGTGATTCAAACTACTTATTGTGTGGTCTATGAGTCAGTATATCAAATAGGACTAAAGCATATGCCATTCCAATTCCCAACTTTGGAGAGAAGATCGAAATGACATGATTTCCATGCTTTCTAATTAACTAAAACAAATCACAGCTGATGAATCAATTTTCTGGATTGCTTAATACCTCCTAGAATCAAGGCACTGGTAAGACAGGTGAAAATATTTCCTTAAGCAAGTAGCAACTGAGGACTTCCTCAGTGGGATGAATTCTTGGTAATTTTGGTGGAAAATTTTATACCAACATCTTTCCTCTTCCTTTGCTTTGCTTTTCTCTCAAGGTTTTTAAACACTCCAAATATGGCTTTCTACTCATAACTGGCAGAGGGGCTTGGTGGGGAGTGCAGGGCTCCTTTGCAACCATGGAGACAGCTTTCCTGGAGAGTGGATGAAACACACTGCGAAGCTGCGGAGAGACGGTGTGTCTTTCTACTGGCACAATTTGTAGAGTGATTAAATGTGACTAAATTCTTGGGAATCTGGACACAGTGGTGTCTATTTTGGTACCACTGACTCAATCCAATTCTGTAGCTAAAAGGGAATTGCCCTCTTTGTGTAAATGTTTGCTTTGTTGGGAATTCTCAAGCAGAAATTAATTGTATACATGCTCCAGGAGGAGCATAAATCAAGCATGATAAACAAATCCTAGGCAATGTTTAGACTAGCCAAAAGTCATCCTAAGAATCATGCATAATAATAGAATAAAACATTTGGCATACACTGAGACTGCCTGTAAAAAAAAAAAAGTGGAGTAGAGGTCGGTCCATTTAGTCAATTCATCTGATTATTGGGGTCTGCCAGTATAGGTGGATTAATGCCTAAATAAATAGCAAATCCTCATTTCTTTGGGGGGGCTGGTCACTGTAAGTGAATCGTGGATGTTTGATGTCCTGCAGAACTTACAAAACAGACTTGGAAAGCAACTGGCTGTTCACTTTGATCTCTTGTTTAAAGACATATGCCAGTATTCTGGGCCCCTGTGACATCATCTACCACAGCTCTGAGCTCTTAAAGAGCCAAAACTAATCCAGTAGAATTGGTGCCAAAAGAATTTTCAGCACAATGCAGCAGAGTGTTCAAGGAACCTGCAAGTGAGTCAGTAAAATAGAGCAAACCTGCCTGTGCAGCCACTGAGGCTCCTCCTCTGTCCTGTAGAACTAACTCAGAAATCATGAACCTATTCAGAAACAAAGGCCCAATTCTAAGAGGCAGAAACCTTATTTTGAATATCATGGTACCAACATCAAGCCAGATAAAAAAGCCTACATGAAAATTCCAAAATAAGATTCTGGAATTTTATTCTGTTTCCATTGTCTGATACACAAGTACTGTTAAATATTTACCAGCAATCTGAGGGCAGTTTCTTAATATTTGTTCATCATAGATAATGTTACTCCCTTAAGAACTCAATAAACTTCACTGAAATTTCACATAATCAACCTCTCTACCTTAACACTGCTAGCTCAACCCTGTAGAGTAAATATTTGCTTGAGTTTCTGGATGCCAAATTCAATGAGGTCATGTAATCTAAATTTCTTTGTGTAAATAAGGTGTGCCCTCAAAAGGGTATGAGAGGAGAAACCACTCTTCTCTCTACTGGTCCCTGAATAAAAGGGTTCACATCTCAAAAGGACAGACTTAAGACACTTCTGACCAATTTCCCAGCAGATGTATCTTTGAGAGATATTTTCAAATCAATATGAAACTTCCTAGCATTCGTCTCCTCACAGCCACCAGTTGGAAGTAGGCTGTCTCGATATATCTCTAACAGGGCACTATGTGAATAAAGACTATATTCTCTGTTCTCTGGATTATTACCTCTGTGTAATGATTTTCAGGAAGTACAGTCTACTTTCTTTTTTAGAGCACATGTCTCTAGACACATGTCTAAGACTTTCATATTAGTCTTACTCTGAATGTGTGGGAGTGGAGCTCTGATGGCAGGTCCCTCTGGATAGTCATTAACTGTCACATGCTCAAAACACCTCACTGAATGTGACCTTCAATGGTTTAACCTTGGACACAGAGTGGAAAACTCAGTTTGACTAACGTTTGACTAACCTTTCCTACTCACTGATACTAAATTTCTATGAAGAATATAAGCCATCTGGCCTATAACACAAGATAGTATACAAAAGCATACAACTATTATTATTATTATTATTATTATTATTACAATGATGATAAGTCCACTTTCATATACTATCCTAGAAAATTTAGAAAATGACATTAACTGTCACTTATATTTCAGTGATTGAGATCAGTTTTTTCCAGAGAATGTTTTGATTGAGAAAATGGAAGGGAAAGGAAAGGATCAATTACATTCATTGGTAAATTACTACACGACAGACTTTGCAATGAGCACACTTCATACAAATATCTCTTTTTCACTCCTGTCATCATGGAGAGCTATAAACAACAGGGTCTTCTCTTTAGTGCCAAATGATTTCAGTCTCAATATAGTTAATCCATTTGCCCAATGTCTAGAGCTGCTAAATACTAAGTTTGGAATTCAAATTTGGTATTGTTAAGTCATCTTAACAAAGTAACTTTGCTCAAAGCAGAAAAGAAGATTGTAACATACAAGTTTTTAAAGTGCACTTGTACACACACATACCTCAGAAAGGAGTTTTGAGGGCAAGTGATATATGACAGACCACAGAAGTATACTGGAAATTTGGGGAAGTGAGAACTCTGGGACGGTCAGGCTACTTAGACTACCCACACTAGGTCAGAATATATCTAACAAAATTAATCTCTGTCCTTTTTTCATTTTTGTCTAAAAAGAGTATTTGTGTGGATGTATAGATGTGTATGCATGTTCAAATTACACTCTTTCCTTCAAAAAGTATGGTTGAACTCTCAGAAATATTTATCCCATTCATCCTAAAATAGACAGCCTAGTAAAAATATTGAGAATGAGTAAAAATATTGAAAATGAGAAATGATAAAAATGAGTCAAGCACTTAAATCAGGACTAATCACAAAATTCTTTGTCCAAATCCTATCATTTATTTCTTCTATTTCTCTCTCTCTCTCTCTTTCTCTCTCTCTGCCAATTAACAGTTTTTAATTTACTCAAGGAAAGAATTCAAGAGATTTAGAAAATAAAATCTAGACCTAAAATGTTGCCTGAAGCATTACCAGAAATCCTGTTTTACATTTCAGAGTGACTTCCATTGTTCTTTAACTTCCAGCTTGTGCCTTGAGCCCACAGGGATAAATGGGGACCAAGTTGCAACATGAAATGTATGTAATATTCAGCATGAATCACCTAAGAGGAAAAAAGAAGAACTAGAAAAGACAATGCTACATTTCAAAAAGACCCCATACACTCAGCTGCTTTTGCCCTCTGGTAATTAAATTCCACAGGAACAGCATCTTTGAGGACCCGAGGACTACAGCACACCCTGATGCAGCACCCTGATTAATCCAGTCTTGGTCCACAGTATCATTTGTGGTTGTCAGCACTGCCTGGCTGCACAGCAGAATCGCCTGCATGGGTTGTATTCCTTTTGGCTCGCAATGGCTGTGCCTGGGCCCAACCCTGGAGAACTGGTTGAATTGTTACAGGGTGGCGGCCACACATCAGTATGTTTTTTAAGTTCCCATGGCGATTCTATCGTAGGCTAGAGGTGAGCACTAGTCTGCTGGACACACAAAATGCATATAGAGATTGTTGTCCCCCTTGCTTTAGGGTTGCCGGAGCTACCGTCATGGCTCTGTAACCTACAAGAACCTGGGCAAGTGGCTGATCCCTGTAGCTCAGTTTCCACAGTGCTGAAATGGAACTCAAGGATGACAGCTAGGAAAAGACCCTATTATCTGACAAAGAAGAAAATAACTAGTTCTAATGAGGTTATAGAGAAATTGTCACTGTCTATAAGAATGTGAAATTATGCTCCTTTTCAGGGAGCTAAAATCAAAATTGCAAAAGTGAAAATGAAGTTGAACTCAGAGACTGGGCATGGAGGCACGTGCCTGTAATCCCAGAGAGCTTGGAAGGCTGAAAAAGGAGGATTACTATGAGTCTGATCTGTGTAGTGAGACCCTGTAGACCCTGTGCTAAATTAAAATGTAGACCCTGTATTAAATGAATTTTTAAAGTTTTTTTTTTTAATTCAAGTTGAGTTTTCTACTGATTGAAATCAGTAGAATTCCCAGTCATATGCATTAGCATGGAGCCTGGTCATTACACTTTAAAAACAAATATCCATGGAGCCAGGCCACTATTTTCCTGCAAGTACTTTTTATCTGTATTTTATCATGTCTCTCGGTGAACATTCTGTGTCTGACCTGTAATTAAAATATTTCCAAGTGTAACATCATAAATTTCTTTGTGCAATTTAGTGTGGCTTAACACTGTCAAAAAAAATCTTGAAAGGAAGAAAACATTATCAGCTCCTATTCATTCTGTCTCTATCATCCAAATTTAAAGAAACAGCATGATATTTGACAACTTTACTCATTTGGTTGAATGCTGACCAGACAACCCTATATTTACAGTCTCACACATGATATAAATACTCTTATGATGTCATTTTTTATAATAAAAAAATGTGTTAAGTGTCTACCTTGTGTCACTGAGAGATTCAGGTCATTTTGTATCAGACTGAAAGAAGAATTTAATTCGCACCTTTTATCTCCAATTCTTCCTTATACAAAATGATTATTATATATTTATACAGGAAAACATCAGATTGTGATTAACGTGTTCTGGGAGTATTACACAAGATGAGTTGAGATAACACTTGTAATATTTTTATCTTTTCAAATGACCAATGTCTTGCAATTCAAGTAGTATATGATGCCAAATGCCACATGATCAAAACTGAATCAATGTTTCTCCTGCCTCTCTCTTTCTTCCTTTCATTCTTCCTAACCCCTCCCCCTCTCTTTCTCCCCCTCCTTCCCTCCCTCCCTTTCCTGCCTCCTCCATCCCTCTCTCCCTTTCCCTCTTCCACTTTCTCTCCCTGTCCCTCTCCCTCCCTCTCTCCTTCTGTCTCTCCCAATCACTGTGGAATTGTGAATGACAGTCTGCAAAAAGCCAGAAATTATGGAGGAGATCTCATCTGTAGAAGAGTTCAAGAAAAAGGTGGAGGAATCTCTTGCTTCAAATGAGCTTGGGCCAATGTGTAAAATGGGGGAAACACTGCAAAATGTTGTAGAAAAGCACCAGAAAAATAAGTCTGTAGCAGTGGAAGCTGTGAACCTGTTTAACCCAATGTCATTGTGTTAAATATAATACAATGCCATATCTGATCAAAATCCTCAAAAGGAGGCTAAAGTAAATGCTATTGGACACAGAACAAGACTCCACTGGGCCCGTAGAACAGCAGTAATTCCAGCAGTGGCAGAACATCACCCTGCACTTAACCCTTCCCTCCTGACTCTTCCACAGAGGCCAGGAAGATGGGTAGTACAGGTAAATATATGTATTTTTCTTTATATTTATATTTTCTTTACTATCTTCTATTATAGTAACAGTACTGTAATCAATTTTACGTGAATGCTTTGGGGTTGTGGAATGAATCATTTGAGTTTTATTATTTCCTGGGGGAAAAATTCACCTTAATATGAAAGTGATTTAGGTTACCAGCATGTTTCCAAAATGAACTATGCTCACAAACCAAGATTTTATTATATTTTCAAGTGTTTCTTTCAACAGCTTGATGCTTGAATGGTGGAGCACAAGCCTATGCTTCCATCTGGTATCTGCTCAATATCAAAGTCAAACAAATATCAATAGTCTATTTGCAACTACTGAATGGCTTAAGTTTAGAAGATTCACAGCTAACGAGATAGCTCAGCAGACTGAGAACCTGCCTAGGCAAGCACAGGGTCTGGGGTTCAATTCCAGCAAACATGCTGCACCGGCCCTGCCCCTGGGTGTGCTGAGCCAGCAACCGAGTCCAGGCATGGTGGCACATGCCTGCAATCCCAGAACTGGGGAGGCTGAAAACTGGAGGATCACTATGAGTCTAAGCTGTGGAATGAGACCCTGTACGAAACACATAAAATGAAAAAATAAATGAATAAAATAAAATTTAAGAGCACTATTCATGTGAAGTTCTTGGGAGGCTAGGAAGCAGCTGGAAATCTCAAACAGTGCTGGTGAGCTTATAAAATGGTACCTCACATTGGAAGACTTCAGCATTTTCCTAGAAGCTAAACATATCCATACCATTTTATCCAGAAATTTCACTGCTATCTATCCCCATTTATCCCCAAGGGGGAAAAATGCCCATACAAAAATCTGTATGCTATTATTTATAGCAGCTTTATTCATAAGAGGCCACACCTGCATGCTGGATCGCTCCCCATGAATCTTCTGCATTTGTGCAGGTCTTACTTATAAGTTGACACTGACTGCTTCTGGCTGACACTACGTTTTTAAGGCTGAGTGTAGAACAGTCTTAGAAGACCTTTAAAAAAGCCCAGGTTTATTTTGTTGTATAGAACAATAACCTCTACGTCAAATGTCAGGCAGTTTTACCAGCTGTCATCAGAGATTTCAGTTCCCTGTGCTGTTCCCTATACCCATCACTAGACATTTTCATGTCACCTATGGGAACAGGAGGCATAAATGCTGGAATTCTGGCTGTGTCACTACCACAGGCAATTGATTATCCTTGGTCCATGGCCCAAAAGCACACAGGATGCTCAAATTTCTTGCTTTTTTATTTAACAGCTGTTTGTTTACACAGAACAGTTTCGAATACCAATTTAAATAGTCGTATCAATCTTGTTATGTATGTGCCACTGTTATTCCCATCTTATAGTTGAGAAAACAGAGGCATAAAGAAAAGAGTTTCCCATCAATACAAAAGCCAGGTCCCTGGCTGTTGGATATAAACTCTGCACATCAGGTTCCTACTCTGCCTGCTGTTCAAAGCACTTTCATATAAAGAACACTAAACCAGCCATGAGGAGTTAGAAACAAAATCAAGACCAGAACAACAACAACCAACTTCCAATTCCATGTTCCTTCCACTGTCAGGACCCATTTCTACGTGACTGAGACTCCTTCTATGTGACTGAGAATCTTGTCACCAAAGCTTCTTGCTAACTAAAGTTTTCCTTTGTTCCTCAAATTTTTGAGTTGATTGTGTTTCTCATTTTCACAAGTGGAAATTACCCCTCAGCCACACTCATTCTACAAATCTCTACAACCAAAGCATGACCAGCTAAACTACAACAACAAAAAAAAGTCCCTGCATTATTATGCATTCCTGACACAAGATGGGAGGGAGAATGACAAAAAAGAAAAAAACAAAAGTAACCACATGTAGTGCCTGCTTTTATTTGTCCTGGAAACGTAGGAATAAAAAACAAGTTCATTGCACACATCTGTGCAGCTGGTTTGTAAAACCAATACTTTGGTGCTGTTTAACTTTATGGCTGACTTTCAGGAGCCACCCACATGAGAGAGAAGCAGGCAGGAGACCTTCCATTTTGTTTTCCTCATCTGAGTTTGTCATTTCGTCCTGTGTAACAAGAGGTGGAGAGGGATTGTCTTCCTGGAATGCTTGGCCGTGCTCTGCAGCTGGTAGCAACAGCTTGCTTCTAAAATTTTATAAAGAATGGCTATACCTATACTGAGCACCCGACACCTACTTGGGGCTTTAAGAAGTGACAACACCAGCCCTTCCACAGTCAGGACACCCTCTACTTCTATTTTATGTGGAACCAAATCTTTTGTTTTGTTTTGTTTTGTCTTTTTTTTTTTTACTTTTGTTTTATTGAAGTACAAATATCAGTGAGACAGTTTTAAGATACCTTGACAAGATGGATTTGATAAATTAATACATTGTAAACTGTTTTCATAATGTTTTGGTATCATAAAAGGTGCATACATGATATTATACTTACAGACATTATTATACCGTATGTCTCTTATCAGTAAATTAAGAGACTGTAGCTGTTTGCGTATCTTATTTTTTATACTTGAATTACATCAAAGATTCAATAATTAATACTTTCTACCTTGTTATTTTCCTAGCGGTTGTCCATAGTACCAGAAGCCAACATAACATCCTGTCCAACCACCATTAGTGCAAATCTTGCCCCTCATAAAATTATGTAGAAGCACAACGTTATCAATCCCAACTGTACTGTCCATACACACACATCATGATTCTTCCTTTATATACCCCTTCCTTGCTCTACACCTGTCAGAGATGGGCATTCCATTATCATTCAACTAACTTAGGTGCTTGAACTCGACAACACAATCCAACACAGTCCAGCATTCCACAACAGTAGTGAGTTATCTGAAGATGTTGTCAACCATAGCCATTTATAGCTCAACTTAATATTATGGCCACGAGATGTATACTTCATTTTATATTTTTCTGTTGGATGGTTACGACCTAGATAGAGCAAGACTTATAGACCAACACATGTACTTTATATTTCTTATGAGGTCAGTGAAGTCCCCTCAGGGTTTTTGTTGTAGTCCTGTACCTTATTCTGTAGATCCTTTGTCTGTGTCATCCATGTGGATGAGTCACAGCCAATGCTTGTCCAGTTTGCTCTCCGTGAGAGCCTGAGAGAAAGTCTCTCCATGTGACTTCTCCACTGCTGGTGGGAATGTAGACTGGTACAACCATTGTGGAGGTCAGTGTGAAGACTCCTCAAAAGAGTAGGACTAGAAATCCCATTCAAGCTGGCTATCCCCTTACTGGGAATTTTCCCAAAGGAACTGAAAACATTGTATCATAGTGATATATGTGTACCTATGTTTATAGAAGCACAATGTGTGATAGCAAAATCTTGGAAACAACCAAGATGTCCATTACATGAGGAATGGTTGAAAAAGATGTGGTATTTCTATATAATGGAATATTACTCAGCTGTTAAGAATGATAAGTTTGAAGCATTTATATTGAAGTGGATGCCACTTGAACATATACTCATAAGTGAAATAAATCAGACACACATGTGTAAATATCGTATAGTCTCCCTAGTATAACAAGCAAAAAGCAGAAATACAAAAGGAAACGTACAACAACAACTAAAATCATTTGAGTCCAATAAGGCAAAGTGAATGTCATATGCTGCAGGATACTAATCAGCTTTTCTTCTGGATGGTTAACAACCTAAGTTCACAGATCAAAGTTGGAGAAATAGAAGATCCACAAGGCCAGCCAACATTTTGGCCCTAGCCTTTCAAGGTCAGTGAAGACTCAGGACATAGGAGAACCTGCAACATCATGAAACTCAGTTGAGCTCCAAATTTTCTGAACAAGGAGATTATGGAGCCACAGAGGAAAGAGATCGAAGTTCTATAGTGTGCCTGTGGAACTGAATCTTGACTGTCTGGAATCTTCTGGGATTGTGTCACCTGCTGATGCCTCTGATGGGGAGATTTGTTTGATCTGTGGCACCACCCTTGCAGTATGTTTCAAATAGCTGTTACACAAGAAAAAGGAGGCTGTTCAGACATAACCTGTGAAGTCTATTAGAGGGGATATCCCCTCTTCCAAGTGTACATGCAGAGGATAAGAGGATCGATTTTCTCTGAAGAGTGAGAAGATGGGGACAAGTAAAAGAGATTTATAGTTATGTTTACCTTTCATCTATTAACACAGAACAAAAACAAGAACAACATCATGGTAAGGGCTGGAAAAATGGGTCAGTGAACTAGGTAACTTCTTAGGCATGCACAAGCACCAAGGTTTGATCCCTGGCACTGAATGCTGCACTGGCCCTACCCCTGACAACCTAGTTTGGGCATGGTGGTACACACCTGGAACTCCAGTGCTGGGAAGGCTGAAACAGGAGGAGGATCACTGCAAGTCTGAGCTGCATGGTGAGAGCCTATACCAAATGCATTTTTAAAAATGTCATCTGGGTAGAAAGATTGAATTAAGGTCTCAATAGACTGTGCAGAAATTGGCTGTTAGTGAACATAGATACCAACTGTCTCTCACTATAGTGTACCCAAGAAAACCGTTCATCAGATGCCCAGACAAAGACCAAAGGGTTGTGAAAGCTCACAGATGGTGGGAATTGTGGGCACTGGAAAACACAAGGTTGCATATTGGTGGACTAGGCAGTGGGGAGTCCACACCAGTGCCCCAGAAGAAGACCAAAACAGAGGCATGAAAGACCAGGAGACAAGCGTCCACAGACAACCAGCAGTGATTAAGGTCACATGACACCTCAGAGTTGCTCCTGCCCCCCTTCCTTCTCCCATCCCAAGACATTGGAGGTTCCTGAGAGATGAGACAGATTTTTAGCTTTCAATCAAATTGTGAGCCTAAGATTAGAAACCTGAGCTGAGCTATAGTTACCAGCAATGTGCTAGTTTAGCATCCCTCAGGTAGATACATACTGGGCACTACAAACGCATCCCCTAAACTTTGTTCCTCTATAATTTCATTTAAGCTTTGAAGTCTTGGGTAGAATTAGATTCTGATGTAGCTGTAATGAGTGAGATGAAACACACACCATGAAGTTACACTGGCCTTATGCAAATCTGGTAACTCTTTCACCATTAATCCCCTCATAAAGATTGTGAGGACACTGTTAGGACTGCTGAAGACCAATGTTCCTCACACAAGGATAGGACATCGATATCCAAGAGATGTTTATAGAAACCAATGCTAATAAAACATGTAGGTGAGGACGCATCATAGGATTTTTTAAGCCTGCCTTTCTGTTGGATGTCACTTGACAGTCACATTCACTGTCATTTATTTATTTATTTGGTACAAGGTCTTGCTACACAACTTGGACTCAGTGATCCTCATGTCTCAACTTCCCCAGTGCTGGGATTATAGGCATGCACCACCACACTGAGCTTTTGTGGCCAGCACAGGGTACCTGGGATTCCAGGGCAGGCATGGCATCCAGTTCTGGGGATCAAACCCAGGTCCTTGCACTTGCCAGGCAGGCACTTAGTCTACAGAGCTATCTCCCCAACCTGTAATTTTTTTAATCTGACTTGTAAACACACAAAACAGAACTTCCATAATGGCTCCAGAAAGGGACAAGAACAATGAGATTGAGATTAGTGTGTTTCAAATGAAGGGAAGTATTTTGTGGGGTATTAAAGGCAATGTGTTGTTTACTGTAATGGGTTTTTAATTTAAATATTCTTGTATAGTTTGCCCCTTGTAAATAGAAAGAATTGCTGAAAGAGAAAATTAGTAACAAATATAAATAGAAAGCTATCATTTTTTTTTTTTATTTTAGAAGTCTAGAAAATCAGAGAGAATGCTCCCAAAAGCTTAGTGATCAGTCCATGGATGAAAGTAGCACACAGGCAGAAGTGATCATGGTAACTGAAGATTTCAGAGTGCCAATGTTTAGATCTAGCTGTCTTCTAAGAGTCTCATGTACTCATAGGTGGGCCTTCCAGAAGGCGATTGGAGTATAAGGGTTTGTGGTGACTTGCTGTAAGAAGGTGAAACCTGGTAGGAAAAGGCAGGTCATTGGTGTGTGATCTGGAAGGGTTTATCTACCACCTCATTTCCTCCCTTCTCTTTCTTTCCCTGCTTCCCCTTTCTCATGACAAGGGCAGCTTTCCTCAGCCAGCTATCCTCTGCCATACTCCTGTGTCATGCCATCCTTCCTTGGAGCCAGCAAACTATAGATTGAAACTTCTATGAACTGTGAACCAAAACAAGACTCTCCTTCTTTAATTTGTGGTTGTCATGTGCTGTGGACTCACAACAAGAAAATAACTAAGACACAGAGGAAAACTTTACTGTAGAGAAAAAGGAATTATGCTTTTGCTTTGAGTAGGAGCACAAATAACTGGAATAAGACCCAAAGTCTCTCAACTGATAGATTGTCACACATTCATTTAGGATTTTGAAGAAGATCAACTCTTAAATTCTCAGCTTGCATTAATTGTTGCTTACAACTAAATCATTTATCCTTTACTTAGAAGTATGAATTTCTTTTACTACTCTAACTTAAGTATCGGAGGACTAAAAATCATTAATATTTTATTTATGTCATTTCCTTCAATGTATCCTCTTGAAAAAGCAAAGTCAAGAATGCACTGTTTTCTGCATGAGAAAAACCTGATCTCCAGAGCAGCAACATGACCTGAACTCCAAACCAATGACTTTTAACTATGTATGTACCTCAGAATCATCTAGAACTTTAAAACCTAAAGAAAGAGGGCAGAAAAGTGTTTTAAGATGGCTAAGGATATAGCTCAGCAAGCGCAAGTGCTTGCATGGCAAACACAAGGTCCTGACCTCAATTCTAGGCACCAAAATAAAAGGGGGGTTGAAGGAAAAAGGGGGTGGTATGGGAAATGTTATTTGAGTTATGTACAAGTACAAATTCCAATGATGAATATGATCAATATGTATGGCAAAGATGTACAAATAAACAAATGAACAAATACATGCTTGGTTCCCAATTTAAATTATATGATTCATAGGGGGAGATACAATCTAGAAATGTGTACCATAATGTGGTAAATTCTCAGAGATATTAATTTTGGGGGGCTGGGTATACCCTGAGGAGGAAGAGTGGCAGGAATGAGGAAAATGATAGACAAGAGACAAGACCTGGGTCAGGAAGAGGTCTCTCTACCTGATGGACAAGAGGAGTGAATAACAACAATAAGGGCATTTATTTATACACTTGAAAAGTAAGTATCAGAAGGTACAAGGTTGCCTAGCAACTAATGACTGAAATTGTCCAGGCAGGATGCTTTACTCAAGGCTGCAGAAGCTTGACTGCTAAGGCACTGCAGCCTTGTCCTTCCCTCACACATATAATCAATTTCCAGCCTCAGCCACTCCCAGAACACTGAAATGGCTCTTCCATTATAAACAATGCCACTCAAGTTCCTTTGAAAAAGTCACCTGGACACCAGCCAGCAGCCAGGCCTAGCTTGTAAGTGGGACCACCCAGAGCCCTCCAGATCCTCACTCCAGTGAGCGCACAGGCCTGGCATGTGAGTGGAACTTCTTCCACCAGACAGGCCAGTGCAGAGCCATGAGGCAGAACTCCCTGCAGAGAGGCTAGAGGCAAAACCTGCCTGGTTGATTCAAGAGCAGAACATTTTGCCAGAGTGGCACAGTGGGTTCACTTCCAAGGGCTGCAGAAGAAAGAAGTGGAGCACAGCAGCCAGACCCAAGGCACACCCACCTGGAAGAATTTGAACTAGGCTAGTGCTAAGGTAATAACTACCAAATCTCTACACCAAAGGTCAGAAGACAGTACTATACAAAATGATGAAGAGAAGAAACAAAATGTGTCCGCAGGCCCCAAGACCACCCAGAACAAATGCAGGAGACACTAACACAGAAGAAATTGGAAAGCACACACCTGAAATCTCTAAAATAATAGCCTCTGAAGTCAAGAAACAACTGCAGAAAGGTACAGAGAAAATCATATCAGAAATAATTTCTGAAGTTAAAAAAGAAATAACTATAATAAAAGAAATACTAAGTGATTCTAAGGGAAACATTGATAAAAAAATAGAGGGGAATATAAAAATGATGTAATCCTTGAATGAGCAATGTAGGAAAGAAATAGAATGCGTGAAGTAGATTTGAAGTGATATACACAAAATTAAAACCACAATCACAAGCTGACAAAAACATTTGAATGAAAGTGAAGATAGACTTTCAGACCCTGAAGATACCATTGTGACTAGTAAAAAGACATGAAAAGATCTCTTCAAAACGACGTAGGATGCAGGAAAACATAACTCATCCCCTATAAGACGATGCAAAGATGAACAACGTGAGACTAATAGGCATCGATGAGAAAGAAGGAGTAAACGCAGGAGAAAAAGGGGGGCATATAAACAATGCCATTCATCCGGTGGCAGTTACCAAAATCATAGGTGTTACCTCCTGTGGAAACGTTAATGCAATGTACTTCTTGCCTTATGATGAAAAGAACAGCCATCTACTTTTTTAAAATACCTTATTGATTCATTTATTGGATACAGGGTCTCACTACACATTTCAGACTCATAGTGATTCTCCTGTCTCAGCCTCCCCAGCACTGTGATTACAGGCATGTACCATCACACCCGGAACAGCATGCAACAGGTTCCAGAGCCAGCACAGCATGCAGTACTGAGGATCAAACTCAGGTCCTTGCACTTGCAGGCAGGCACTTAGACTGCTGAGCTATCCCCACTTAGTGTTAGCAATCTCTGCTAAACCATCCTATACAGTTCTATATTATGTTAGTTTAAATAAAATAGTAATTATACACCAAGATTTTCTAAAAGAATAAGATTTACCCAATAAGAATGGAAACTACCAGATGACCTTATCAGATAAGAATTTGTGGAGGGTGCCTGAGCTTGATCCCAGGGCTTAATGGTAATAAAGTGAATAGGCAAGATGCGGAGAGCATTCAGACCCCATTTTTAGTTCAAGAAATAGTCTCTGGAGGTCTTCTCCATGACCATGTTGGGAAAATCAACATGGAGGAAGACAAAGGTGGATACCAAACTCTGTCCCTGAAAGGCTGATGAGGGCTCACTCCTGAGTGCAGGTATTCATCAAGCACACAAACAGCAGTCAGAGACTATGGCAGGCTTCGCTGCAGTTGGAAGAATACAACAGTGGCTTTCTGAGGTAGGCCTTACAGCGTGTGAAGGAATCCAGCCACAAGACCTGAGGGAAATGACTTTATAAGGCAAGGAACAGTACAGTAAATAACCTAATTTGACAGAGCATAAAAATTAAAAGGTTTAATTAGATATCTAAAAAGGCTTAAGTTGTATTTTAGATAATTCTAAATGTTAGTTTGATACATTTTCTGTTTAACTTAATAGTCAGTGTGGAGTCATCAAAATTTATGCTCTATGCAATTACATAATCAGAGTTGCAATTTAGAAGGAAAAATCTGGCAGCATCTTGTAGGCTAATTGGAAACAAGGAGGGAGGGGCAGGAAAACTATCACGCTCAGGCCAGAATACAAGGAAGAAGCTCACCCCCATCCTCAGCATGGCCCCCTGCAATCCCCAGGCTCTCCCTACTGAGAAATATCAGGGGACTCCTCCTACTCTGGTTGTAAAACAAACCCTTTCAAAAGAGTAATAAGTATAAAACTCAAGTTTCATACTTGAGTGATAAACAACTACCACCTACAACTTCCTGTGTTAATTCAACCATTAATGCTTTTAATTTGCCACAAATTATACTATAGAAATTTCTACATCAAATATGTATTAAATGCATTATTCATGCATTTGTGCATAAATTTGCGTGTGGAATGCATGCCTCTGAAAAGCAATGTACTCCAGTGTGTGTTGCTTTGGGCAGGTGGGTGAGCAATGCCTCACTGACAACACACTCACATGTTTGTACCACCTTGCTCGGCCCCACTGCTCCACCCAGGAGCATGGAAGGTCCGGGGCATGGACCTGCCTCCAGTTCTATGCTGGAAACATATGCAGTTCAAACTCAGAGCACTGTGAGCATTAAGTTATATCACAAAACTTACATTTATGGACATATAACATAAAGACACGAGAGAGTATTGGAAATAATTTGTTATTTCTGAAATGCTCTTCAGTGTCTTTGTGTTATATGTTATGTTAATTTGTAATTTCATAAGTACTTGGCACAGGTACAATTCAATATCAAAGTCTTCCATCGTCACTGAGAAAGAAAAAGATAGACCACCCAAATTATTGAACTACATTCTATCATTCAAAGTATTTGTATTAATTTATTACCTTTCTACATACAGAAAACTTCCATATTATTCCCTTATTAAGCAGAAAGATGGAGGCAAGGAAAGCCCATTGTCTCACAAGTAGCTAAATTAAAACCCATGCATCAGTTTCTAGTGCACTACTGCTCAAGTGCAACTTTATTGGCCTTGCACTTACTGCAGTCTGCTCTCGTCTGTGCCAGAATCACGTCTTTCCCTTATTGTCAGATGCCTTCCCATCCTATCTAATGTCCTCTATGGTCAAAAAGAACTTGGCACACATCACAAAGGTTTGCTGAATGCTAAGGTGCTCTTTAAAAAAAAACTTGCTATGAGTTAATTACTAGCTAGTGAACAATATGTGAATACTAACATTCTAATTCTCCAGTTGAGAAAAATAAATCAAATATGTTTGTGAGAAAACACTCTCTCAAGTCCCTGATGTTAAGGAATAAACCATGGCAGAATCTAACACATGCTACAGATCTCCTTCCATGCATTGCTTTAAAGAAAGCATTTTCATAAGGGCTAACTGACCAATCCCTTAAGACCAACTGAGTTTGGACAATGCACTTTACTGCTATTGTTGTTGCAGGAAATGATCCAGGAAATGGCAAAGCTGGAAGAAAATAAAAACCTAGAATCACCTGGACAATGCATTGCCACTATGAATTTGGCCATTTGTCTGCTTAGTCAACTATCTGGCTGCAGTAGAAAAAGAACTGAATTTATTTTAGTTATTTGAAAAGCTCTGATCCTCCCCAAGAAAATTCCTGTAGGCTGAGCTCATGAGCACAAAATTTAAATCTAAGTCAGCCCAGACATCATTGATGATAATGATCCATTCACACTGACAGTGTTAATAATTCTGCAGCTTTCTAAGACAAATGCTTTTGACCTCCAAAGTGGATTAGAGTATTTGACACATAGCTATTCTTTAAATAAGGTCCTATGCCATTTAGTGGTTTGAAAGTCTGGAAATTCATAGACAATAGCATATTTTAGCTTGGAAATAAAGCCAAAAGTATACATATTCACTCAAGTAGGAAATAGTATTGTAGAAGTTTCTGTGAAAGGAATTACTCAGAAACTTTCTAAAAGATTTTTTGGAAACAGGTTGCCAGTAATAATGGAGAAGCATAGTTGGAAATTTCAAAAGACAGCTAGATTAGGACTGGATTTTAAGTGGCACATATTCAACTCTAATTTAAACCCAAGAAGCTACTATGGCTTTGAAATAGGTTCAACTTTGACAAAACCTGAAGAAGGAGCTTACCAAGCTCCTGACTGCCCTGTTGCACTCATCTCTCCTATCTGCCTGTCTGTGCTTCTCACATGATAGCTTCACTGCTTCTGGAAGGAAATGATTGCCAGCAGCTCCAGCCTCAGCTTCGCGCCAACCCCACACACACAGAGAAGCACGCTTTGGCTTTGCATATAGCACGTGTCCAGCTATTTGACAGACATTGGGCAACCACTGCTCCGGTGTGCTTAGCACTGAGTTCCTGCATAGATAAATGTGAAAAATATAAAGAAATTCCAACTTTCAATCAAGAGAGGAAAAGACTCACTTGAAGAACACAGAAATATCTTTGAATTCGTAAACTGATTACCTGAAAATAGGGTGCATCATGAATGGGACCCAAGAAAGGCATCCTGTAAGGGCCATTCCTATAGAAGTGACAGTTTCTTATACACTTAAGAATGTTGTTCATTAAACATGAATGCTGTGCATCAGAAAGACAGGGAGAGAACAAAATATTGGGATAGATGAATGGATGGATGGATGGATGGATGGATGGATGGATGGATGGATGGATGGATGGATGGACGGACGGACGGACGGACGGACGGACGGATGGATGGATGGATGGATGGATGGTTGGATGGATGGATGGAGTTTGAATATAGCTGCTGCTTTGAATTTCAAAGGGTCTGAGTATTTAGTGAGCAGGAATAGTACTAAGTACAATTTAAGAAGAAAAAAGGAAGATCTAAATAAGAACAGGAGGCAGGTAAGCTGTAGGTGATATAACAGTAAAGTAGCATGATAAAATAAATTCCAAAAAAGAAAATAATGTATAGTTGTCTATATACTCTGATGATTACTGTTTTAAAGTGGTATTATATTGTATTGTTTTGCTGAATTCATGCACCTATAGTATTTAGATGCCAATGGAATATCCATCTGTGACAAGACTAAACAAAAAAGGGGATACAAAGAAAGAATGTTTTCATATTTTTATATACAGAATAGTTAGGATAGATATACAGCTACTTTCGCTTAACTCAGTGAGAAGAAAGATTTGTACTAATAGTGTTTGGATAGGACATCCTGTCTGCTTCTTGTACTATGGATAACTACTAAGAAGCTAACAACGTACAATGTATTAATTATTGAAACTGTTCTATGAATCAGCTTTGAAACTATCTCATTGATATTTGTTTCCCAATAAATTTTTTTAAAAGTGGTATCATATAAACAAAAAAATGAAAATATAACAAATTGCTTTTCTTTCCTTCTTTTTTTTTTTGTTTTTCTTTTACATTTTTTTTTTTTTTTCGTATTTCAGTGTAGGGTCTACAGGGTCTCTACATAGACCGAACTCACAGTTATCTGCACGTGTTCAGCCTCCCAAGAGCTGCAATTACAGGCATGAGCCACCATGCCTAGCTCTCAGTGCGCTCCCGGGGCGGGGCCAGCACAGCACCCAGAGGATGAAACCCAGCTTCTGTGCTCTGCTTACGCAGGCACTTTAATCTGCTGAGTCATTTAGATGGCCCTATAAATAGCATTTTAGAGTAGATGTAAAGTTGCCTATATATGTTTTAATGAGCACTATTTTTAAATTTGTGTCATATAAATAAGAAATATATAATCAATGGCATTTTAAAGTGGATGATTATTTTCTTTAAAAGTGACTTTCGTGCCCATGTATTTTTTGCTGAAATGTGGTACAGAAAACGTAAAGGAAAATTGTGCACGCTGAGTGCGGAGGGTGGGCTCTAACGCAGATTTTTTGCTCTACCTAACAGAGTCTTGGCAGCATCCTGCTCGGCCACAAGGCTGGCCACACCATGTGGAAAAAAACCTACTATGAGTGTGTTCCCACTCAGTTTGTCAGGTGTCACATTAAATCAGTGAGCCTGACTAATTACAGGAACTCACCAAAATTTCTCGGGAAAAGCACAACACTGTTTTTGAAACACTTGGGTGTAATTTTAAGAGATACATCTCACTTCATTTGAAACTTCAAGGTCACATTTATAAAGTTAACAGTGGGGTCAATTTAAATAATAAAATTGGATTAGGAAAAATATGTAGTACAAACGTGTGAAAAGGACAAAATATAAAGGTTCAGCTAGGAAATCCACTACTTATTAATCACAAAGGTCACATGATAAGATGTGATTGAGAGTGAGATTGCATTAAAAAAATGTGGAGAATGTGAACAATAAAGAAACTATCAACTACTAAAGGCCAGTCCTTTTAAGCAATAAATAATTGCTGAAGCATTTATTCCCTCACCACCCAAGGGCAAAATAAATAGAAATGGAAGAAATAGAAAGGAACTTGCTCAAATAGCTTGGTAGTCTGAAGAACAGCTGGATTTAATTCAGCGTTCTCAAGAAAAGAAAGGACAGTCTTGGAGTTAATCCAACTTGACTATTCACATCAACTTAGCTTTCATACATTTGTTTATTCATCAACAAACTCTGCCAAGTGGCAACTGTACACCAAGAAGGCACTGAGCGAGGCCCTAGGGAGAGAGATCTCCACTCCACTCCCAGACTTCTGCCTTTCAGCTTTTCCTTTTCCTCTCATGCTGACAGACTCACTGTACATAAAGGAAAATAAGTGTTCCTTCCACACTGTTCAACTATTAGGGGATCTAGGGTAATCCAAAGAAATAAAACTCGAAGTTTGCTGCTTACTGCATCATTGGAACCAAGTCCCATTGCTTCACCAATCAAAAAATAAGTCTCAAGAGATGATTCTGGAGAAGGCAGGTAAGGTTTTAAGAGAGAGTTAGGGAACCCAGAACCTCCCACAAAAATGCTTCCTTTGCACCTCAAGCAAGGGGGAGAAAATAACAAAAGAAATGATATCCTAGTAAAATAAGTATTAAACAGCAGAAATACAAAATTCATATGGGTTTGCTTCCCCTTCCTAGCTAGTTTAACATTGCCAAAACTCATGTCCCCAAAGTTAGTCCTAGGGTATCAGTGCCATGCATCAAATGCCATTGTTAGCACCTCTTGTCCACTATTCTCTAGTACTTATGTGAGGCCTTCTAGGATATAGGACACACCGAAGTCAGGGTTTTTCTTTCTATACAACAGGAGTAAGATATCTCTGTGCCTGACAACTGGCAACCCATGACCAATAAAAGAGTACAGTTTTAACAAGTTTATAGCATCCTGGAACTTTAGGAAGTAAGTTGATTTCATTTTGATAAATTAAATTAAGAGTATAGGGGCCAGGTAGATAGCTCAGTAGAATAAGTGCTTACATGGCAAGCACAGGGTCCTAAGTTCAATACCTGGTTCCAAAACAAAAAAAAAAAATTAAGAGTACAAGAAAAACTTCCGCGTGGTGTCCAAATCTGCCCAATGTGATGTCTATGACTTTGATGCTATACCAACATAATCACAAGAGTATGAATGAAGTATGACATACAGTAAGGAGAGAAGACCCTCACCTAATATACAGCATTGGGTAGCCAGTCAGTTATGTCTCAGGAAAAAAGAATTGTGGTATATCCATGCCAATGTAGACACAAAATAAAAAAGGAAATGTCTAATTTCATACAAAAGTACACATAACTTACCCAACCCTTAACCAGGAATTGCCAACCCAAATTATAATAGAGCTATAAATAAAATCATACAATCATCCTGAAGAATGCACAGTGACAGCTAATTTCTGAAACAACAGAATTGACCTCACAGGGACTAATTTAGAACAGCAGGGAAAGGTTTGATTACTTATGTTTGGGATGTACTGACGTCTGGCCCCGTACAAAGCCAAAATAACTGAGCTGACTCTCACATAAGACGTCATACTGTGGGGAGAGAAATTCTAGACTCACTGCTCTGAAGTTGAGACCACATAGTTAGAAAGACAACAGATTTTTAATCTATTATATCTTCTACCTAATGTGCCAATTATCTCTACAACATGCCAGAAAAATGGACCCAAAACTTTGATCAAGGAAATTATCTCACAGTGCTAATGTGACAGTATATTTCTGTTGCTGTTTCTCTCACACTAATGGTAAACAAGTATCTTTTGTATGTATCTGTAGAAGATTCTGTGCCCCTACATGCCCAGAATGTTGATGCCCTCTTATTCTGCCTTTTGCCAGCTATGTGAACCAGTAAAGCTTTTGTTTGCTCAGCCTATCTAATCATACCAGGAAAAGACAATGTACAGGAAGAAAATCGCAACCGTCAAATTAATAGTCATTTTCCAGTTGAAAAGTAACTAAAAAGTCTATCAATGTTAGGTTAAACCATAATACTGATTTGATTATGTGTTGCTCTACATCTCTACCTTTATGAGAAGTCATAAAGTGTCCATGACTGAAGAACTGAAAGATTCCTAGGGGAGCATCTAAAAGGATGATCTTTTTAAAATCCTTGAGTAAAATTGCTTTATGAGGAAGAAATGGAAAGAAAAGATGATTATGTCAGACAAATCTGGACTTACTTACAGAAATGTAAGTACTATAGTTAAAATTCAGTCACCACACACTGAAGGACATAATAATGGCCAACAGAGCTAATAACCAATGCCAAGTAGTATTTCAAGTAGTCCACAAGTAGTTAATCTTCAAATTAACTCTAGAAAGTAGGTTCTAAAATTATCTTATTTTATAGATTTTTTTTTAAAGAAAAAACAGTAGTAGTTGGGCATAGTGGAACACACCTATAACACCAGCACTCTGGGAGGCTGAGGCAAAAGGAACAAAAGTCAAGCCACCCTGAGAGGCTTGCCAAGACCCAAGAGACTCATCTCAAAATTAAAAAGTGATGGTGGGGGCACGGGGAGGTTGCTCAGTATAGAGGCCCCAAGTTCAATCCCCAGGTTTGTAGAAAAAAAAAAAAAGACTTAAAGAACTAGAACTCTAAAATCTGTGCTCTTAAGCTCTTTTACATGAGCATTCATCAGTGCCACTCACCCTTCAAAGCTGAAGAGACCTGCTTTGGAAACACTCAAATCAGGTTTCAATATTACAATTTCTCATCAAACATTATATTTCCAGTTCATGGTATTTATCAATAGCTGAAAACACTATTTTATTCTAAAATTATTTTCTGTTCTAAATTCTCCCAACAAATATCTAATCTTTATGTGTGTAGTTCTCACTCTCATGGTAGGTACCTTCAAATATGGTCCCCATTGTTCCTGACTCTTAGTATTCACACATGGGATGATACACTGCCCTTTCATTATAGGCAAGATCCAGTGAGTCACAAGAAGAAGAAAGGAAGAAGGGAAGGAAGGAAGGAAAGAAGGGAGGAAGGAAGGAAGGAAGGAAGGAAGGAAGGAAGGAAGGAAGGAAGGAAGGAAGGAAGGAAGGAAATATTTTTTCTATAATTAGCCTATAAAATACTGTGACTTGTGTCCTGCTAACCAACTTTATTCACATCTTCAGTTTCAAAGAGGAAGGTGTCTTGTGGGAAGCACTCATGTGGCAACTAAAAACAACCACTGACCAACAGCCACCAACAAGCAAATCTTGCCAACAACCTGTATGAGCATACAAGAATGTCCCTCAGGTGATCCTTAAGGGTACTACAGCCCAAGGCACACCTTGGTGTCAGCCTGTGAAGAAGTGAACACAACTAAGCCGTGATCAGATTTCCAGCCTGCAGAAACTATAAGATGCTTAACAGATATTATTTCAATCCTACCAAGTTCGAGGATAATTTAATACATAGCAATATAACCATTATACTTCTTGCACCAAAAAATGATAAACTATAGCTTTGTAGTGCTTAAGTCTATTCTAAGCACTTCATATATATTCATTTGATCATCACAACAGCCTTAGGAAGTGTATACTTTTATTTTCCAAATTTTTACATGAGGAAATTGAGAAAGTAAATTTCTCTGCTACCAAAGTTTAGTCAATTAGTAAGGATTGGAGTTAGTGCTTGGATTAGATATTCTAAAAGTTTATTAAATGAATGAATGTCTTTGGTACCCCAAAAAGCAAGAAAATACTTCAGGGACTACTGAAACACTTTTAGCACTTCCATAAACTCAATAAAATTAATCCACTCATATATAATCGACTCGCCCTGTGTGTTAGTACATTTTGGATTGTGCTGGCATGAAATATCTGCTCCCTTAATCCAATAGATACTCCAGGCATTTTAAATGTGGATATTTCATGCAATTGTGAGATATGTGAATCTGGTTGTTTTATTAAACCTAAACTACCAGCTTCAGGTGTGAGTTAATCCTCCGTTCACTTTGAAGTAGCTAATGGATGTTTTATAGGATATCTTCTGGCGCCCCATTATGTGGTGTGGTATGGATTATACCTCCTTCCAGGTCCATACCTGTAAGCCTGGTCACACGATGACTCATGATGTCCATTTTCTTTACTGCGTTAGATGTGGTCTCTAAACAAAATATTTCTAGAATATGGCTTGACTCCAAAGATTATAACCAGGTTAATGTGTATCCTTCACTGTATCCCTTAATAAAAGCAAAAAGGAACAGCCAACAATGGTCATTTCAAAAGTTTGCTTTGAATAAAAGAGAAATGGGTGTAGCTAAATTCTTCAACATTAATCTTATTTTACCTCCCAAGATTCTGTGGGTGTTTGGGTAATAATCTAATAACAAATATGCTGATATGGGTCAAACAGGAATGTTCCATGACCATGAGTCATTACACCATCACTTCAAAGCTGTTTTGGTTGCTGGCAGGAAGTGGTATGTGTCCTTTGGAGCATAAAATTGGACTCAGAATAGGTAGGGCCTATCAAAACATTGATGTTATATAAACATTATATTCCTCAAGTATTTATAAGGTCATCCCTACCCTACACTAGAGGCCAAATCTAACTCTGGAAGGAACTACGGGGATTTCTACAACATTCTTTGGGGTCTGGAACTTAGGCAATTCAACCTATTTCTGCAGTGTGTGGGACAGGCAATATAAAGTCATCAAAAGTGCACTTGGCTTGAAATTCATCTGCAAAACTTTTATCGCAGTCAATTCACTGGGCTCTAGTTAATTCAAAATCAGGAATAAACTTAGACCTACCTTTCTTTTGAGATTAGTCTCCTTTATAGCTTCATGAAATTCTCAATAATGAAAGAAACCAGTTCCTTCCATCTCAGAGGTAGAGCCACTCTCAGAGACAGCACCAGCACTGTGGCTCACAGGCCCACCCCAACTTCTCAGAGATCTCTCCAATAGCCACATCTTCCTCATCATTACATCTTCAGACATCCCGGAAAACAACACAGCTCCTGTGCTCCAAAATGATTAGTACTACTGATTTAATAAGGAAGACTCTAGGTAAGGAGTAATCATCCCTGAAGTATCAACAGCCTCATCTCCACTCCCTACACCACTCCTAAAAGAATACAGGTAACCTCACAATGAGGCTGCCTCAGACTAAGAAGAAGCCTTAAAATAGCTGTACATATTTATTTAAAACTAATTTATAATCACCATAAACCTGAAAGTAACCACATTTTATAGATGAGAGTCCTCACGTACAACAAAGTAATTTTGCACTCATACTGCTCATGTGAGTTGAACCATAGTATCTTAAAACAGAGGCTCAACTTTATTCTAAAGCAAGGAGTGCACTCTTATTCTCTAAGTCAGGGCTGCAGGCTACTGTATAAATTAGATCTTCATATCCCTTCCTCCACATGCTCTTCTCCACTTCATGTATCTAGTACCTTCCCACACTCCATTAAGTCTGCTTTGAGAAAAAGACAAGTTACGTTCAGGAAATGTGAATGTAACTCTCTGCTTTGCCTTCTTTGGAAGATATTTGCATTTCAAATACCTTGCTCTATTTTTCAGCCTAACAATTTCTGAGAAACTTGCCATAAAAGGAACTTTAAACATCTATGAACAAATGTAGAGGAAAGAACTGGCCAGAAATGTGTAGGCAGAGTAGAAGATTTTTCTTAATGCCTCAGAAATCACACCACACACAGAGTTGCCAACTGCACAAATGGTTTCTTTTCTGTTTTGTTGCTACATGAATAGAAATTATACCCAAGCCTATTCGGTTCAGCTTCATTGTTAGTATGAGACTCTCTAGTACATCCAGAAGTAAGATGAATACACAATGTTGACACACTTGGGGACATCACTGTGTCCCTGAGAAGACAGAGTGCATGTATGAAGACACAAATCAAACAAGGGGCACCAGAAAGGAAAAATATGCTGTGCTGTAATTATTAATTGAAGCAATGTCTTCTATAGGAGATTCAGCGACTGGAAAGGCCAGGAACTCTGAAAGTATTTCCAGAAAGAGGGACAATGTAGTAAAAATACTTACCCAAAAAGTACTTGAAGGGCAAAATAAAAGCATTAAATGTGGAACTAAAAGAAAAAATACAAAAGTGAGAATAAAACCTCACCAGCTGAAAAACAAAACATTTGTCATCAAACCCTCTTCTCTACCTTTTCACTTATTGAACATTCATGTAACACCTAGATTGTGCTGGACATGTAGGAACAGAGATATACTGAAGCTCTGTTTCCCCAGAACTTACAGTCTACTTGGGGAGACACACACCTAAAAAATAGCAAAAACAAACAAAAGTCGAGTAGTATATGCTGAGGAAAAAATGTACTACACGGGGATCATTACTGAAAAAAGCTATGTGCTACAACTGCCCATATTATAGAGTAATGATATCATTAAGCTTCTCTTCTGGAAGGTTAGCAATTTAAGTTTGCAGAACAAAAATTAGTAAAAAAAAAAAAAAAAAAAAAAAAAAAAAAAAAAAAAAAAAAAAAAAAAAAAAAAAAAAAAAAAAAAAAAAAAAAAAAAAAAAAAAAAAAACAAGGGCCGTAAGGACAGCCAACATTTTGGCCTTAGCTGTTCAAGGTCAGTGAAGACTCAGAACATATGTGAACCTGTACTATATCCTATAACTTGTGATGTCCCAAATTTTTTGATCAAGGACATTATGGGGCCACAGAGAAAAGTGATCAACAATGTAGAGTGTGCCTAAAGAGAGTCACATGGAGAGAAATCATTCTCTCAGGCTTTCACAGAGAACAAACTGGTCAAGCAATGGCTGTGACTTATCTACATGGCTCACACTGACAAAGGATTACAAACTGTGGTACAGGGTTTCAGAGTAAATCCTAAAGAGATTTGAGGGATGTTGTCACAAACAATAGTTGCATTTCTTGTTATGTAAGTCTTACTTTATCTTGATCTTAATCATCCAGCAGAAAAGTATAAAAATGAGGTATAAAAAGTAAAGTCATATTAATATGCTGAGCTGTAAAAGGCTCAGGTCAATAACTTCTGACATTACCAGTCCTACTATTATGGACTACTGGACTATATTGGAATATTTTGCTGAATTCACACACCTGTAATATTTAAATAGCAATGGAATGCCCATCTGACAAAATTAAACAAAAAAGGAATATAAATAAAGGACCATTTTGTATCTGTATATACAAAATAGGGCAGATGTACAACTACTTTCTCTTAATTCAATGAGAAGAAAGATTCGTACTAATAGTATTTGGACAGGACATCATGTCTGCATCTTGTACTATGAATAACTGCTACAAAGACCACAATATGCAATGTATTAATTATTCTAACTGTCCTAGTAACCTGTTTTGAAACTTGTCTCATTACTATTTGTTTCTCAATAAAATTAATTTTTTAAAAAGCTATGAGGGGCTGGGGAGATGGCTTAGTAGAATAAGTGCTTCCCTGGCAAGCACAAGGGCCTAAATTCAATCCCCGGTTTTGCCAGAAAAAAAACTATGAGCTAAATCATGACTCCCCAAAACTGGTATGTTGAAATCCCAACCCTCAGAACTTCACAGTATGATTGATTTGGAGATAAAATCTTTAAAACAAAAATTAGCAAAGTCAAAGAATAAGATGAACTCTTTAAAGAGGTAAATAATAAGATTAGTTTTGACCCTAATCCGGCATAACTGGTATCACTTTGGAGAGCAGAGATGTGAACAAAACTACACAGACAACACTAAGTGAAGTTACAGATGTAAACAGCCACATCCATGACAAACAAGGTGAGCTCAGAAGAGACCAAAACTACCAACACCTTCATCTCAAATTTCTGGCTAGACCAACTGAAAGGTGGGCATCCTTTAGGGATCTGGTGGTCATGATTTTAAAGAATGGAGGCCAATTGCTTGGTTTTCTCCAAAGATGCTTAGTTGTTACACAGGCTCCAAGTACATAGCGAGCTGAGTTAGAGTTGTGGGGTTGCAGATAAATATAACTAAGGACAAGGTAATAAAATGTGTTTGCAAGAAATTGGTTATAGCACCTAATGGAAAAATACGTACTTCTTCCTTTACTTTATGAATGTTGCCAAATTGTGAAGAGCTTCAAATGTTCAGATTAGAATTTAGACTTAATCTTAGAAAAAAGAGATAAAGATATTATTTAAAATATTAGGAGAATCAGGTGTGGTGGCACACCTATAATCCCAGTGCTGAAGAGGCTGAAAACAGGGGATCACTACAAGTCAGAGCTGCTTCATAGTGAGACCCTGTACCAAATACATAATAATAATGATGATGATGATGATGATAATGATAAATATTGTGGGGCTGGGGTGATAGCTTGGCAGTCTAAGTGCCTTTCTGGCAAGCACAAGGATCCAGGTTTGATCCCTAGTACCACATGCCATACCAGCCCAGAAACTGGGTATGGTGGCACATACCTGTAATCCCAAATCTGAGGAGGCTGAGACAGGAGGATCACTACAAGTCTGAGCTGCATAACAAGACCTTGAACCAAATAAATAAATAAATAAATAAATAAATATTAAAAATAAAATAAAATACAGTGGTATTTAAAATATCTAAAATTCATGATATTTAAATAAGAATGTGATAAGCTGTTTTAATCAAGCATGGTTAGGGGAAAAAAAGCAAATTGACTGCAAGCAGGACCAGGGCTGGGGTTCAATCCTGGGGTCTGCCCCGCCACAGTGGGCTGAGATGGCAGTTGAGACTGGGCATGGTGGCGTGCTCCTGTAATCCCAGCTCTTGGGAGGCTGTAAACAGGTGGATCACTACGAGTCCAATTTAGCAGTGAGACCCTGAACACCCTGTAGACCCTTCCCTAAAATAAAAAAAGAAAAAAAAAAACTGAATAAAGATCAAACTCCTCTACCTTTCAAATAATTAGGATTTGTGAGTGTGTATATGTACCTAGCAGTGTGTGTTTCCTTTGGTGCTAGCTGCAGGGGTAGTAATTTTTCATCGGATTCCTCAGCTCTTGCGAAAGTACATCGATAGTTTGTCAAGCTGATGTCCTTATGAGAGAACCAGCTCTGAAAAGCCCAAATCCACCACCCTGATACTATTTAGTTGTGGTTTATTTTATGAAAAAGAGATACATTTTCAGAAAGGTAGTAGTAACAGTGGGATTATTTGACATGAAACTACAACAACAGAAGAAAATTGTAACAAATATGTGGAAATTGCACAGTCAGTGGAACAAAGAAATCAAAAGGGAAGTTGAGAAGTTTATTGGGACTTCTAAAAATGACACTAACACACCAAAATTTGTGGAATGCAACTAAAAAAGCTCTAGGAGGAAAATTTATAGTAATAAAGTCCTGAATTAAGGGGGAAAAAAACCTCAAACAACATAACTTTACATTTTGAGAAATAAAAAAAGAAATTAAGGCTAAAGTTAGTATAAGGGAAGAAATAAAGATTAGAACAGAAATAAATGAAACAGAGATTATAAAAACAATTAAGATATCAGTGAAACTAAGAGTTTATTTTGAAATGGTAAACATTTAGCTAAAATAGAAATAAAAATTCACATTTGATCTTAGCCAAAAAGCTGAGAAGTGATAAGAAATAAAAATTCAAATAAAAGCACAAATGCTAAAGAAGCCCACTGCAAGTTATAACTTAGCAATATAAAGGATTATAAGAGGGTACTATGGACATTTATAAGCCAAAGAGTAAGAAAACATAACAGTAATGAATAAATTCATAGAAGCACAAAGCCTAACATGACCAAACCATGAAGGAACAGAGGCCAACCAAAGAGCTCAGCATATTAAAGCGCCTGCAAGCAGGCTCAGGGGCTGGCTTGACTCTCCCGGGGCACACCGATGAGACAGCAATTGAGACTGGGTGTTGTGGCACCTGCCTGTAATCCCACCATGGACCCTTCCTCACCCCCCAAAAAAAGGAAAGGAAAGAAATAGAACTCTCAGTCGATCAATACAAGCAAGAAAAATTGAAATAGTTGTTAAAAAAGAAAGAAAGAAAGAAAATCTCAGGACCAAATAACTCCATTCTATAAAACATTTAAGGAAAAATCAATCTCAGTCCTTCTTAACCTTCAGAAAACAAAACAAGAGCAGGCAATGCTTCCAAATTTATCTGACAGTTCACATCAAAACCAGATAAAGATACTGTAAGATAATTACAGTCCATTATCTTCATGGAATAGATATAAAAAAAAAAACTTTACAAAATACTTAAAACCTGAGTTCAGTAACACACTAAAAAGGATCCACTACAGTCAGGTCGGACTGATCCTTGGGAGGTAAGGACACACATACGCAAGTGTATGCAAATCAGTAAATGATACTCTTTGTCAACAAAATTAAAAACTAAGAAAACGTATCTTTTTTCCTTTCTAAGATATAAAAAATATATAAATATCTCATTA